>JAYKKI010000010.1:26445000-26705000 GCA_039881145.1 Druceiella hillmani
GATAAAATTTATTTTCCACTTGTTAAATGGAAAAATGTTGTGCCCTAATTTAAAGAAAAAACTCTCACTCTTCGTGCTCAGTCACTCCATGCGCTCGCGTAGTCATCATATTTCTGCTATTTCGGCATATGGAAGCGAGTTATATCGAAATTCTCCATTTTACCGATTGCACGAGAGTGTAACGTGTTTATTACAAGAAAGTGTAAACATATTAAAATATATCATTGTTATTTTAAAGTTACTGAATTTAATTAATTGTACTGCTTTTCTTGTTGAAACGCAATTATATTTACACAGTAATATCTATCTGTAATAAATAAATTTAATAAATAAATGTGACAATCAGAAACAATGTAACAATAAACTGCAGATTTTAAACACGATTTTAGATATTGGATTTGGTTTCTATTTTAACTTTAATCAAAGAACAATTACTTTAATTTTATATTTACAGATTCAAAATTGTTCTGTGCTGCTCACCCGTAAAACATTTAAAATATACAGGTGCGGTGTATTTCTATTGAGTTTACCCATTTATCGGCACCGTAAGAAAATTGAATTTAAAATTTGCTTCAGATATATTGAACTATTTAAATTGAAATAAAATATATCTGATAACACCATAATTATCGATAATTCTAAGTATTATTGGTATTACTAGTTTCTATTCATTTTTTTTACTGGACTCTTTAATGAATTTAAATTATTTGTTCTAATAAACTATCTTATTAAGTAAATTCATAGAATTATTCGAATTATTTCGTCCATTACGCCACGGTTAGTCTTGTTTTTTATTATAAGTACTACATTTTCACTTAGCTCCGCTCACGTGGTTATAGTTAAACGCTTATGGGGAGAAATTAAAACATGCAGCGCCAACTAGAATGAATAAGCGAAATTAAATTCTAAGCATTTATATTCGTGACTTCATAATAAGAATGACAGCGAAAGCAAACTTTCCTCTAAATTAGGGATTTAAAGAAGTGATTTTGCTGCTATCTAAAATTGAGTTCTAAAAATTCGCGTCTATCTGTGACTCCGTAACGAGGTTGCTTTGTTATTCACGTTGTGTCATTTTTTCTTTCAATTAATAATTTCCCAAAAGCAATAAGATTTTTCGAAATTAAGAATAGCCTATATTATTTCTTTACCTGCCAACTATATTATACTTCGTCAAATATATGCCTTAAGATTATATTGATCTGCTATTGTGTTCTGACGTAAAAAAGGAACAAACAAACAAGTTTGTACGCTTAAACATTAATTGGGATTTATGATATTAGTAAAATTGAGATCTTCTAAGGCAAAAAGTAGCCTGTATAAGTAATTTCTCGATCCGCCAATCTCTCTGTGCAAAAAATAATTCCGATCCGTTATTACGTTCAAAAGTGAAAGAAGCGCGAACAAATATTTTTTAGAATTATCAACTCTTGGGATTGTTATGTTAATTATGACGAAATTGATCGAATTAAAAAGTAACCTATGTACTATTTTTATGTAAAAAATAATGTCCATGCGCTTTTTTTCATTCTGACATGAAAGAAGGTTAACACACCTTAAAATTTCCAATATTAATTGGGATTGTTACATTAGTTTGGATGGTATTTCCCGGGTTGGAAAATGACCGGTGTCATTTCTTGGCCCATCAACTATACCCATGTTAAAAATCAAGTCAATCTGTGGCTTAATTCTGACGTGAAATAAAGCCGATACATTTTCTCATTTTGAATAATAGTTGGTATTGTAATATAAGTTAGCATAATGTTTACAGGATTAGAAAGTAGCCCATATCATTTCCCGGCCCGCCAACTACTTTGTAGAAGAAGTCACGTCGATCTGTTGTTCACTTATGACGTTAACGAAAGACAAACAAACACACTTCCAGATTTTTAATATTAGTTGGAATTGCAATATTAGTTTGAATTAAATTTAATGGTTGGAAACTAGCCTATGTCATTTCACGGTCCGCCAATTATCTTTCTGCAGAGACGTTTCACGTCGATCTGTTGCTCCATTGTGACGTGAAAGAAAAGCAAACTAACATATTTTCGAATTTTTTATATTAATTGGGATTATCATGTTAGTTTTGGTAAGATTTTCCGAATTAAAAAGTAGTTTCCATCATTTCCTGGCCCGCCAACTATCTCTGTGCAGAAAATCACGTCGATCTGTTGCTCCATTACGACGTGAAAACAGAACAAAAAACACACTTTCGCATCCATAATATTATATGGGATTATAATATTAGTTAGGATGAGATTCCCGGGACGAAAAGCAGTTTGTGTCATTTATAGTACTACCACCTGTCTCATGCAGAAAATCACATCGATCTAGTACTACCACCTGTCTCATATAGAAAATCACCTCGATCTGTTACTTTATTGCGACGTGAGAGAAGAAAAATTAAACATATTTTTACATTCGTAATTTTAGTTATGATTATAACATTAGTTAGGATAAAATTGTTCGTGACAAATAGCAGCCTTTATCACTTCCTAATCCGCCAAATAACTCTATGCAGAAAATCACGTCGATCTATTGATCCGTTCCGACGTGAAAGAAAACAAACATGTTTTGAGATTTTTAATATTAGTTGAGATTGTAATACTAGTTAAGATAAGATTTTTCAATTGGAACGCGCCTAGGTCATTTTTTGACTTAGCAACTCTTCCTGTGCATGAAATTTTATACTTTAGGACGTGCAGTAAACACAAACATACTTTTAAATATTTAATGTTAGTTGGAATTATTATATTAGTTAGGATGACATTTATCGGGTTAGAAAGTAGAAAGTATCAGTTTTCAACCCATCGACTATTCTTGTGCGTTAAATAACTCCAATCTGTTACTCTGTTGCAACGTGCAAGAAACACAAATATACTTTTTATATTAGTTGGGGTCGCTATATTAGTTACAATGATCTTTCCTGGATTTGGAAATAATCTAGTCATTTCCTGACCCACCAGTTATCTTTTTGCGGAAAATCACGTCGATCTGTTGCTCCATTGCGACATGAAATAAGGACGAAGAGACATACTTTTGAATGTTTAATATTAGTTGGGATTGTTATATTAGGATAACATTTATCGAGTAAGAAATAGCCATTTAATTTTCCCGCCCGTTAACCATTTTTGTACAAAAATCATTCCAATCTGTTACCCTGTTGCAAGGTAAAAGAGTCAAGCACTTTCAAAATTTTAATAGTATTTGGAATCGTTATGTTAGTTAGGATAAGATTTTCCAAGTTGGAAAGTAGCCTATTTCCTTTTTGACTAATCTCTGTGCATAAAATCAAGTCAATCTACTGCTGTATTGCAACGTGAAAGGAGGGCAAACACTTTGTCGAATTTGTAATGTTAGTTGGGATTGAGACATTAATTAGAATGTAATTTCTTAAATTTGAAAGTAATCTATGTGCTTTCCTGGTCCACCTATCTCTGTGCAAAAAATCACGTTGATCTATTGCTTTATGGTGAAGTAAAAGAGGGACAAACAAACACACTTTCGACTTTTTAACATTGGTTGGGAATGATATATTACTTAGATATACCAATATCAACTAACATTAAAATTTTTCGCGGATTAGTTTCACGTCATTTACTGGCCCGCCGACTATCTCTGTGCAAAAAGTCACGTCGAACTGTTGCTCTGTTGTGACATGAAAGAAGGCCAATTACACTAACTTTTGATTTTTTAAATTTTAGTTGGAATTGTTATATTAGTTAGAATGAGATTTTTCGAATTAAAATTCCATTTTCTTGCCCGCCAACTATCTATGTGCAGAAAATTAGGTCATTGGATTTCTTCATTGTGTCGTGAAAGAGGGAAAAACAAATACATTTTCAAATATTTAATATTAGTTGGGCTTTTTACATTTATTATATCCTATGCCATTGTCTGGTTCGCCAACTATCCCTGTGCAGAAAATCGCGTTTATCACTTTTGATCCATTGCCACGAAAAAAGTTTCTAAATACAAACACGAATTAACATATTAAAAAAAACGAGCCCGAAGCATTTAAAACTGAGTAAGTAAAAAAGTAATAAATAAGAACACGAATTTGCATACAAAAATAAAATCAATCAAAATTTATCAAAATTTATTAATGAAAAAGGGTCGCGAAAAAATTTATAAAGAAAAACACGAATCGATAATTAAAAAAACAAACCTAAAACATCTAAAATTGAGTAAGCAAAAAGGATTACGTAAAAAAAAATTATCAATAAAACACGAATTGATGTAAAAAAGACAAACGCAGAACATCCAAACGTGGGTAAGCAAAAGGATTGAAAAAATAAATTACGTGAAAGAAAAACAGTTAGAACATATTCCCGTGTAAAAAAATGTATGGAAATTTCCAAATAGATTTTTTCTAATAAATAATCGCGGGCTCACCATGTTTAAAGTTGAAACAGGATTTTAATAAAAAAACGTCTATTAGCATAGTCATCAAAGTTGCGAGGTAAACTTGAAACAGACAAATTATGATATGACTAATTTAAAATATTACGCTAATTTACAACAAAAACGTATGTACAGTGTATCAAGAATGAATTCATAAACATGAATTGAAATCACCTAAAATTACGCACTGTACTTTCATACAAGAATATATGAGAACACTAAACGAAAATGAAATAAAACATTCACCGTGATCCACAACTAGACATTCGAGTGTCAACGCTCGCATAAAGAGGTTTGAAGTGGGCGCTCTGATGCTCACTACTCTACAAATTTATACATTATATCTTTTTACTAAGAATCCACGTTTTGGTTATTGTATTATTTATGCGATGTTGCATATTTGCGTATTTTTGTACTAAGATTTACTCAGTAAAATTGACATTTTATATGTTCACCTGATATTTTGTCTTACGTTAAATAAAAATGAAATAACGATCGAGGATATAGTCGTCTATGTAGTCTATAAAACATAAATCTAGATTAAGTTTGATATAAAATTTGCTTATATTTATAAATTGCTTTGATTATTATTATTTACATTACAGATATAATTCTAGTTTCTCGTTAATTTTCAAGGAATCCACGTATACTTAATTTTTATGGTACAGAATTTTAGGATTTTTACTTCATATAATCTTTTTAACAAATGGTTCAGGTAAAAAGATTGACTGTTCATTGATAAAAGCTAAAATGAGGAATACATTGAAGCCATATGTACGAAATTGGAAGTAACGACTAAACCAAATTCCATATTAAATTTCTTCTCGTTTTTTGTATTTAAACTCTATTGAAATTACCGTTTTATTTTGTAAAGAAAAAATAATCGCCGTCTTGTTATCATGCTCACTAACTCCTATAAGTATTTAAGGATTAAGACAGTGTTTTTTTTTCAAGTTTGGAAAGAATTACTTTCAGCTTTTTGAATTACTTTCAGTTTTTTGACAATTCATGAAATTTGATTTATATTTTCAATAAACATAGTTAACATAGCCAATATGATCGCAGACTGGGCTCGGGATAATATCTCATAAAATGAGAAAAAATGACTTGATAATAATTTTTCTTTATAATTTCTAATCTGTGAAAAATGTGAAAAACAAGGAAACGTCTAGAAGAAAGTAGCAATAAGTTTTTGTAGTTTAGCTTTCAACTGCATGAATAAACGATAAACCTTTTTATTTTTTATTTATTTTCATAGAAAACTATTTATCTTCGAACAATTAAGCAACGTATTGATCGTCTGTCCTCATATCCTAAAGTATAAAGGATAAAGAAAACTGTAAAACTGTAGATCAATACATAAAATTTATCCAGAAGGTTTTATATCATTATTCTACAGAATTAATATGGAGGCTAATTTCAGAACTCCGGTCTCAAATTAGTTTCGTACCTCGTCCAAATCGAATTATCCGTGTACTCTGATAGCATTGATGTATAAGAAGCTCGAGCGCAAAGCAATTGTTAAAATTCTTGGAAAAATAGGATGAAACTCAGAAGGGCTGAAAACATACCTCTTTTTTCTTTATGACAATTTCACTCCTTCGTTATTTGCTATCCACAAGAGGTTAAATTAATATAATACCAGCAGAGAAAGCATGGAAAATGGCTCCACCCGGGGTAGTTCCAGAAACACTAGATTTTATAATCATTTTAATATAAGACTGCAGTGTCTATCACTGGTTATAATTTGTTGCGCTGAACATTGCAGTATATGCATACATTATTAGTAAAAAACGAGCAATCATTTAACTTTTCACCAAATTTTAACGGTCCAAAAGGTACTGTTGTTACGTAATATTGCAAATATTGCATAAAACCGGTTAATAATGTATGGACCAAATGGATGTAAAATATTATAAGTTAAAAAGTTTTTGGCAAGATATTATTTCCAGCCACCAAAATACGGACAAGAAAAATTAACAATAAAGTGAGTTACGGAGAAAAGACACTCTAGTGATTTGATTGATTTTTTTTAAATAGTTTGCATGATTTCGCTGAAATAAATAATTCCTTTTTCGGATCCCGTACCTCAAAAAGGAAAAGGAAAACTTTATAATATTAGTCACGTATCTGTCTGTCCGTCATATCCGTCTTTCTCAGACACCGCTTGATGTGGAAACTTGATGTTTACAATAACTAAAATTTAAAAATAATAAATTGGAAATTTTTGGATTGGGGGCAAAATTTAAAACTCGAAATTGTTTTTTATTCCACAAATTGAATGCGGAATATCGTTTGAAAGACTAATCTCAAAAATATTTTTTGTAGGAAAATCATAGCCATGATCCTTGATGGCATAATTTTTGAAATATGCACCAAGTTTTCACGCACATTGAAAGCATGATAAACAATATATTTACGTTATGAAAAATCCTTATTTTATATACGGTTATAGAAATTCAAAATAAATGTTAACAAATGTCTATATATATATATATATATATATATATATATATATACACGACGAGTTCGAGACGATAAGGTACGAGTTCTATTTTAGCTTGACAGCTTTCAAACTGAAGTGCTTTTTCAGGCGTGGCGTGTGAACTGAATTTATGCTCTCTGTGCAGTTCACGCAAGGCTTACTTAGGGTTTCCTTGTTATACTTTTTTAAACCTTACGTGCGGATCAAAAAGACAAATTGCAAAACTTGCGATGATTTGTTCCAAATATTTCAAAAACATCAATCTATGATAGACAGTTTTATAGATTCATATTTGTCTTCACAAATTTAAATCTAAAAAGCAACGTACGTTTTGAAATGTAATGTCATGAAAAAGAGTTGGCATGGTAATAAATAAAAAAATTGTCTAAATTATTTAAATGTTTTTGGGGTACTGGAACATTATATTATAAATTTCAAATAAAGACGTGTTGGAACTTTTTACTCCTCACAAATACTATGTTTATTCACTAAAGTACATTACTCAACTTGACTCTCTGTCATTACCATTATTTGAAATATTATAATGATGTTACTCATCAAAGTGCTGACGATCTGAAAATTCAGAAAAAAAATTTAGTAAGTCATAGTGCTTAAAAAAATATTTTTACTGTAAATAATAACTCTCATCTCATAACTAATTAGTTGTTGGACCTCATTATATTTTATAATACCCCAAATATCTAGGCAATTTGATAACTCATTACTCTGTTTAAATGACGGGGTTATATATGGATTCACTAAGTCTTGCACAAGATTCCATTAATTCCTAATAAAATTTTTTACCAACTTTTCGTTCATCTCCTATTTTTAAGTTAATATTTTCCAAGTGAAACAAATATGAGTATTTTACATTTATCAGTATTTTGTCAGTATTTGTGACCACAATCAGACAGAAAAAAAAATAGTTTGTAGATTTCTTACAGGTAACATTGAAAATGTTCGCTAAATAATATAGTGTTTAGAAAATAACTTTTATATGCTGTAATTTTATTATAAATCTCATACTTTAAAACTAAATTTTATAATTGTAATGGATTCTTAAAACCAAATTATTTGAAATAATTGCATTAGATCTCTGCATAATTTAAAATTCAAATAAACAATTAGAGAAATATTTTATACTAACCGGCAGAATGGTAGCGCTATCGAGTTTAAAAAAGCCGCCGGCAGTGACTTCAATCGGAGTGAGCACAAGTTGTATTGAGAACCGTTTCAGCTGAAATCATAGCAGCAGTAGGTCAATGAGCTGATAGTCGTCACAATAAAGATGATCAAATGTGGCAATCAAAATCATTAACGATATGAATGGAAATTGTAAGATAATTTAGTAAAGATATATGGTAACTCTTCACTATTCGCAAGGATGATGTCTATAAAATTAACACAAATTTCGAGACTCCCAATCAACAGAGACTTGAATTATAGATGAAATATTAAATAGTAAGTTATATGGGTTTATAATAAGGGTTAACCTCTTTAAGTTTGTAGTATTCTTGATATAAAATTCACAAATAAATTATCGTGATACTGAACTAATATTTCACTTAATTACGTAATTAATTTTGAGATATGTCTTAATTGTCGACGGCTAAATTTTTTTTAAAGTTTAGTATATAATTCGTTCTTTTGTCTTTCAATAAATTACATATACGAATGCAACTGTTTACTCGTATGTCTGTGTACGTGCGTGCGTATGTTGGTGCTGATCACAGTGAAACTTATGGCTGTATTTGTGTTAGTAAATACAATTTCTAAAACCACAGACTGCGAATGCTTTAAGAGTGGTAAACCGCGGGATCACTACATATAATTAGTAAGCTTCGTTCGAGAAACCAATAAAAATATAATTATTTCTTATGCAGTTTTTTTATTTCTAACATATATTAAAATTGTTTTTAGTTTTGTAGAAACCAATGTCGACAAGATTTATAACGAAAATAATTAAGCAACGAAAACTTTGAAAAATACATGTAGTTAAATAACGCCTCTCATCGCTACGATTTGAGTGGAATGAATAGTTATACGATTATTCCCTCTCAAATGTAGGCGAATATAAGCTTTGAAATATGTTGAATCAATCGTATTCACTGTCCTTTAAAAGTCTTAAAAGTGCTGTATATATAAACTTACACGGGTTTTCACAGCTTGAATATTTAACATTTTGTGATTGTATCCGATCGCAACTTACCGTGTCCAGGAAATTTTCGTCTGACGAGTAGAGGGTCAGCTTATTGACTAGTCGAGGCGTGCGTCTTATCTGATGAACGGTATATGAAAGAGAAAAATTATAATTATTATTAAGGATTAAGATATTTATATCCAATATAAAGACTGAATGTTGTTATTTATTATTCGAAAATGACAATATAATAAATACGGAAAATATACTCCAAACAAAATCTCGAATTGTTTCAATGAAAAAAATTGTAGTCTAATGAAGGTAATTTCATATACATTGAGGAAAAAAATGCTTCATTTTACCAAAGTTAAAGGTAAAATGATATTAAAATTAACCTAGTGATTGACAAATTGTGTTTTACACTTCCTGCCATCGTAATTCTCAATTGAGGATGTTATTGAAAATTGAACAAAGGAGAATTAGCGTTTTGTTTTATTGGCCGTCATTATCATTGCGTCACATGTAAAAGATGTAAGTACGCAGTAAATTTTGCTGAAAACTTTACCATGAACTTTTTTAGGCAAAAAGATGTAACTATAAACCAAATACACAGTAATATCGCAATGTAATTACTTTATTATTTTACACAATTTATTATTTAATACTAACATAACACGATTTTGGATACCATGCTTTAAGCAATCGAATATCTGTAAACGGAAGAAAGTCAGAAACAACACGTCCCCTGTTTGAAGATAATATAGCTATTGTTCAATATGTCACTGAAGTGAAGTTGCGCAGCAAGTTCCATTCTTTATCATATAAAATAAATGGTAATGAAAAAAAAATATTTCAACTGTATACATTGTAAGTAATGTAGCATAAAACATATTATTATTCGTGTCAGATGCTTAAATACTACCATCTTTC
The DNA here is from genome assembly GCA_039881145.1 of Druceiella hillmani. Classification (NCBI taxonomy): domain Eukaryota; kingdom Metazoa; phylum Arthropoda; class Insecta; order Lepidoptera; family Hepialidae; genus Druceiella; species Druceiella hillmani. The sequence continues at coordinate 26,454,960 of JAYKKI010000010.1, forward strand.
CTGCGAGAGTGTCGTTTAAAGTAGCCCAGTGAATTCACTTGTATACTAAATATTGTCATTATTATAATACAATTTTGCTATTAAATCATGTTAATTCCACACACTGCAACAAGACGTGAAATGTCCAACACTGAACTATATATGTGCATCGATATGTATGTGCATGGTCAGATAAATATTAAGGTATTTTAATTTTCATTTGGTTAAGTATATGCACCATTTAGTGATAGAGAATTTTCTAATTTTAATTACTACGTTACACACACACACACATACACATGCACACGCACACGCACACACGCACGCACGCACGCACACAATTAACCACCTCCTTTAATACCTGTAACATTTTATTAAATACATTTATTACTTTAATTCATTTTTACACTTAACATTGGTCACATACACTTATGAAATGTATATTTTTGAAGGAAAAATATGCACAGATGTGTATAAATATAATATATTCGAATCCGGTATAGCTAAATATTACAATTGCGCAACACATTTGTAATATTTAGTTATGTCGGATGTTTATAGCAAATATATGACTAATGCACATAAACGTATATTAAAACCATTAATTACTAGATCACATGTCTAATATAAATTTTCCCATTTTCCTTTTTCTACGCCTGTTAAGTCCTACGGGTTGGACAATTTTGTACTAAAATTATGATTCTGAATTCACGTTTAAATTTTAATTTTGCAGTATAATTTGTAGCTAAATTTTATATCTTATGTAACAATTCTAGTTTGCGGTAAATATCTATTGTGCAATATTTAAATTTTTAATTCAAGTGGTAAGAAATGTGGGGATAATCTAATCATAGATTTTACTCACTATTGATGATGGTTCGACCACAAATTCATCCTTACCTCATCAATTAGCCCATCAGCCGTAATGAAAATACAAATCAAATTTGTAGCTGCCAAAGAAGCTATAGACAAAAAGTCTAAAAGTATGAAAAGCGAGATTTGAAGGGATCTATATGTGTTTTCGGCGACAAGGATAAGATATGACATATATAACGCAAAAAAGGTATAAAAATATAAAATGATAAAGTTTAGAACTGAATTAAGTAATATTTCAGTTGACTGCATAGAATTCATTTTCTTTATAATTGTGATCAATTCCAAATGATAGTTTCTATGCGAGTCCAATATTTCTATGACATCTTTTGGACTTATGGGTTCGGTAATTTTTTTGTAAAAACCATTTAATTTTGTTTCTAACAAAATGATATTTAAATTCAGCAATTTCATTCTAAACCGAATGATTTCAATAACGCAGCCTAGCTTGATGAATGCCAAGAAGTACCCTATGAATGCTATGTAGAAAACAATAAATTGAATTGTGCTAATCGACAAATACGTCCTTACAACGATGTTTGTGATGAAAGCAATCAACCAAATCATGACGAAAACGTTTGTCCTCTGTACCGGTCGTACACCAGCAGTCCACCATCTGCATTTGGAATCTAACTTTGAAATATCGGCTAAAATTGAATTGAATTTTTTGCTTTGTGCAATTGATATAATCCAATTAACACAAGGTGGCAAACATTCTATACCGATGACGATAAAGATGCGAACTGAGGCGTCAAAGGTATCGAAATATTCATTGTGGAACAATGCGTCTGAAATTGTTTTAATAAAAGCAGATAATCACGCCGTTATAACGAGAAAATTGAAAAATAAACACATTAAATTACATGTAAAATCTCTACAGTTAGTTCGATATAAACTTTTAAAGCCGTTTAGAGGGACCTTGTAATAAAATCCGAGAAGTTGTAATATAGTGAAATAAGGTTTAAGTTCACCAAATACTGCCATTGTATTAATTGGTATCGTCATTTTTAAACTATATGTTATCAATTTTATATCACGGCACTAATTACTAGTCACTGTGGAATTTAACCATATACTGATGATACGAATTAGAATAACAACTTTTTTCTAATAACTGTTTTGCGTAAACAGTAATACATGCAGCTGGGATATAACCGACAATTGTATTCCATATCTAATTTGAAATGATTAATGGCAATTGTAATTTAATGCGTATCTCGTTTGTCATAATTACACATAGCCATTGAATTGAAAACCATTTATAAAAAGTCTTTTATTCAGCTTCATAATTTCGTTGACATTCAAGGTAACAAAATCAATAATAACAGAATTTTCAGGTCATGATTAATCTGTGCCAACTTAACGGCAAGCATCGCACGCTGTTTATTGTGTTCAAATATGAATCGATTAAATGCGTTGCGTAATTGTAATATTTAATGTTACGACCAATGTTGGTAATCCCTATCATTTCTGATCGATTCGTTATTAAAGTAAAAATTCAGTTATTACATATAATGATGACTAAGAGGATCATGATAAAGCAATTATGTTTAAAATTGAGTAATTACTCATCTTAAGTTTTGATTTCAACTTCAATTTTGGCAGATTAAGTTTTTAATTATTTCTTTAGACAATTTCGTATTTATCATTAAATTATGGAAAATGTGAAACAGAACAGGAGCTTAGCAACTGATGCAAGATGAGACAGGGCAGTCAGGGCAGGCGCGCAACTCACTGGCTCGCCCTCTCTTTCTTGCCAGAACTAATGAAATCAAATATTTAAGTGAAATTATTTTCTTGATTGCTAAATTTGTTTCATTTGAAATATTTACCTTCTTTATATTAAGGAATTTGTTTCCTATCTGTCAGGTTCAATAAATTTTTAATACTTACAATTTGTGAAAAAATTACATCTGTTACTTACATGTTTGACTGCAAATTTAGAAAACAGAAAAATTTCAAATAAAATTTAAAATTTTAACTGATTTTGTAGTTAATTTTGACACCGTTGAAACTAATCAAATCGTGAATCGGAAGTTATAACTACGTAAGTTTCACTTTTTAATTACCAATCAAACTTAATTACATCCAACACAAACATATTTCACATAAATTAATTAGATGAATATGGAAAGTGTGTCTTATATTAAAATAGTAGCTTGAGTAAATTTTAGTGCATGTAGCTGACTGGCACCAGAAATTAAAAAATGAACAAATTATTATAATCACATACTCTATCATGGCAATTGTTTATATAACTGTATGTTATATCTTTGTGAAAAGTAAGTAAAATTACATGGTACTCACCCTTATCCTCGCTATATTCAGTACAAGACAGTATACATGATGTAGAAAATTCCCAAACATTTCAGAGGTAGACTTACCTAGTTTTTCGTTTTTTTTCTTTACTAATTACATTTAATTATTTGTTTGAAACAAACTATTTCTGAAATATTGAAATTGGAGTTGATTTTTATCACGTTCATTATGCACTCGTTAGTAATACTCAACTGACTTTTGTCTACCTAGCTTGTTGTGATCGAATCCACTGTACAGTGGTATTATGTAAGTGCGAGACTCGAACTTAGGTGAGACCGCCACCCAAACGAATCCGACTACTAGCTTCAGCATCCCTAATTTTTTTGCGCCAGAAGCAATATATTTCAAGATATTAGCTCAAAACACATGTCATATAATGACAAAGACATTAATTTTTTTAATAAATTACAATTGAATATGTATATTAAATATCGGGTCTCCACTAATAATTAAAAAAAATCGTTAATAATAATTGACCAAATAAACAAAATTTCAATGGCAAAATGTCATTTGAATTGTTTAGAAATATTATGCGAACACCTCTTTGCAAATACATCTTTAACTAGTTTAATTATATGATTACGCAGTTATTCTAAATAATTTATATTTTGGGAATTATACACACATACATGCACACACACGCAAATATATATATATATATATATATATATATATATATACATATACATACACACACATACACACATACATATATATATATATATATATATATGTATGTGTGTGTGTGTGTGTGTGCGTGTAATTAAAAATATCTGCTAAAATTTGCCGCGTCACTATTTACTGCATGCCAGAATGCTGGTTTTCGTGAAAAATATCGATTCTTCAGGAAATTAATGATAAAACGTAACAATAATTTCTTAAATTTAATTCAATTATGACATTTCATTTGTAAAAGCTTATTCTTAACAAGATACGACCATTTTTTTCAAGTACTCGTATTTAATAAAGTAAACAAACAATACATTTATTTAACTACGTACCTTGTTAGAAATTGATATCTGAAATATTATTATGATATTATTCGCTAAGGTGTTTTAAAATCTGGAAGATGATATTATATAAACACTCTTTCATTTGAAAATCTGCAGAAGTTGTGAGCTGCTAAAGCTACAAAAAATTAAGAATATATGAATACACCCAAAAAATAAATTTTAAAGGATAAACTACGGAAGGGGAAGAGAACCGCTAGGAACGTTTCTCCATGGAAAGAATTGAGAGCGCTGCGTTTTGGTCGTGAATTTTCTTAACACAATCTGTAACGCGGGTAATTTGTGAATAATCAAAATACGTAAATTAATAAATAACTACACACTGGCGCTCGCGCTGGTCGCTGGGGACACGAATATTTAAGACGTGCAATAGTTTAACTATCTAGGCTGTATTGTAATGTGGGGTAGCGGGACTTAGGGGAAATTTGTTGTGAGGATGAACAAATTAAAGGTGACTAATGTACATCTGCACCCGGTCTGGAACTACACGGATATATAGAGGGTGAATTTTAAAATGTCACAAAGCAATGTGTTCTTGATATTAATTCATGCTAGCAAAACTAAGAAAAAAATGGTTTTATTATAAAACGTAACAAATGCTTATAGATTTTGAAAATAGATTTAGAACTCTTTAGAAATTTATACCTTAAAATGAATTTTCGTACTATATCTTGCCAATCTATTTTACCATCATTCCGAAAATTACTTCCATAGGTCATTATTTTGCTTGATATTTTAAATATCAATCTAACAGTACGAAAAGAATGTCATGTGTAAAATATATATTTATGGTCAGACTGTCAATCTAGTATCGCTCGACGTGCAGCCGAGAATTGCGAATGGCCATCTCGAAACTCAAAACATTGTGGAATTCGAAAGAATGTCCACAATTTTTAAAAATTATATAAATTGGTGTGTAAAATAGTTCATCCTGAACGCGTGCAAAAACAGAGTGGCACTGCTAGTAGTTTTTACGAAGTGTTTTTGAATGAGTTGACAGTTTTCAACAATCTTGATGACAAAATAAATAAAACGAAAAGTAATGTTTCATTTTATATATAAATAGCGTTCATCAATTGTAATTACAGGAATGTTGCAGATGATTTTATTTTGGACAAAGTTAAACATTTTATCAATGTTATGATAAATAGTAGATGTAATTACAACATAACTGCATAAACATAAAAAAAACGAAACCTCAACATTAATAGCGTAAACGTCATTTCGGGGACATTCTCCGACTGCGATAGGTGTCCCAGAAGTGATCTATCCGTTCTCGAAATGACTTTTTTAGTTAAGTATTATTATTTTTGCATGCTAAGATAGATGCATTATATTTATATATGCTTTATTTTATTTTTTTTAAATCAAGTAAATCCAAAGACATAGTTTGATGTAAAAAGTAATGAAAAGAAAAGTTCAGAATTGTTTACTCAAGGAAAATAGTTCTGCGTATATTAAGAGAAGATGAAAGCTAAAGTAAGGAAATGGAAGTTTTTTGATAATATAAGAAAAAAATAAGAATAAAGGCAGCAAAAGGCAGAATAGACTACAAAAACAAGCTGAAAAAGAAATAAAATCTGTAAATAATGTGGAACAAAGAGATAAAGAGAAGGAAATAAGCTGCCGTCAACAATATTTACAAACCTTTCCCTCCCCTCACGATTCAGAAAATTACATCTTAACTTGTCATTAATTATAGAAAAAGAACTAGACTATAGATAAAAATAACAGTACTAAAGCAAATAGAACGACAAGTAAAAATGGTATAATAACGAGATTCTGGCGCGTGATGGAGAGACTCGGGAAGAAAATAGAAATAGGTAAACAAAATGTAAAAGAACTTCTATCACAATAACTAATAATGACAAGGATACATTGCAGCGGATGAGTTAGTAAATAATTATGCGATCACGCATAAAGGGTGGAATTAATATTTCACGAGGCAATTTCAACGTAATTATAGAAAAATGCTGAAAATTTACTAAAAAGTTCTAAAAGAATTGAGCTCTTCGCGAATGTGTGAGTGGTAATGTTCTTAATATCTTTATGTCTTTAAAGAAAATCTTTTAATAAAAAATTACTAAAATGAACAGTAAAGAAAGACTATGTCATGAAATGTAGAGTATAGAACAAGAGCATATTCTTTGGGACAATGTAATTGATTGTCGGCAGCTGCTTTAACTTGGAGAGATTATTAAATTGTTTTTACCCCAGAAATGAGAATTTTGATTCACGATTACTAAACTCAACAGATGGAAAAAAATCTATTGCGAAAACTATCTCAGAACAAACATTTATATGGTATTTACCCAACAAATAGAAAAACAAAATGAATGAAAAATTATCAACAGCAAAATAATGATACAAACAATTTTTTTTAAAATTAGGTCATTTAGAATGACAGTAAAATTTAACCCACCCATTCCGGGGCTCCTAAAAACCGACTATCGATTCATACCAGAGTTTTGTATATGTTATCTAAAATGTGATGGTGATATGACACAAGCACATTAGTTTACTAGTAAGTCTTGATCTTGGAACTCGTACCACTTGGGCTCTTGTGAAGTTCATTTTACAGATGCACAGATATTTACAGACATCAAAACCATAAATCGACATATTGTATAATTCTTTTCAGTTGAGCTTACCAGTTAATGTCATAACGAAAAACATTCCCTTATGACTTAAGAAACTAATGAATGACTTTCAAATATTAAAAGCTGCGTGGACTTTTAGCGAGCCCGGTCACGACAAAGGGAAGGCAAATTACTAATGGATGGAACAGATGGTACTTTATAATAAATGCAAAAAAACAGCATATCTATACAATGCAACATAGTACAGATATGCTGTCTTTCAAGACGATTGACAAATATAGCGGAATGAACGATAGCGAGAGAAATCAATTATACAATTTATATCCCTGTACGTGCATTTACATAGAGGCAGGTAAAGTAATAAAATAATCTCTCTCTAGATGAATTGGAATTTTCCAATTCATATATTGAATAGGAAAAATATAAATAAAATTATACTTAAGTGTATTGATAGCCAAAAATAATATTTCGTTCACGTTGTAATTTATTATTATAATCACTTGAAACGACAGAGTGGTAGTTTGATCAATTTTTGAAGAAAAAAAATCGGCGTTGAACTAGTTTGTTTATTTTATATCATGAAAAAAAAATATACACGCCAAATATTCTATCACAAACCGGGGGCGGCTTAATTTCTAATGTGGATTTACGATTGATCAAAGTATCTAAAAGGTTACTTTACCAATGTAAATATCGATGGCAAACATTTCTACCGATAGGATGTTTACATTAGCAACGTTTTCTGCAATCTAATTTCCGCAGTAATTATTGAAATAATTTAATATTATTACAAATATATAAATAAGTATCACCGTCGTATCAAAATAACTTTGCTATAAGATAATTGTGATCAAGATGACACAGTCAGATAAGATGACACACTACCAATACTAATTTAAATATTCGCGCTAAGGGTGGTCTTTGACGTTTTAGGGAGTGCCTGTAGATGTGGTTATTATTCAAATTCGGTATGGTAAAAAATGAGCGCGGATTGGAAAGTTGTGCAGGTTTTTGTGATTTTGATATGCCAACAATTTTTCGTGTGCTTTGGTTTGGTGGTGAAAATACACGTAAGGTAAGGATCTTCTAGTTGAATGCATTTTAAATATAAAATAGGATGATTAAACGACACGATTAGTGCTAACAGGGTATTCTAACCTAAAAGTTTTTGTCACAACGGTTAAAATTAAACTTGCATATCCATTGGGTAAGATGACATACAAGACGTGAGTATAAGATGGCATACTATGTCATCTTACCCTTATAAAATAGGATCGAGGTACTAATTTTTTGACTTTCCATACCCACAGAATGCCTGGCAATTACAAACGAGCATCGACGCGGAATAGTTGATCACAAGTAGACATGGATAAAGCTGTTGAAGCTGTAAAAGAGAATAGGATGGGTTGGCTTTTAGCCTATAAACATTTTAACGAGCCACAAGCAAACAAGCTTTCGTCGTCATTTTTATAATATTCCAGTAAATCTTGATCGTTTTAAACTTAACTTTAACGCAGATATGGAAAAAAGTACACATGGTTCATATGCTCTAGTTCTAAAGTCGACTTTTTGGGTGTAATACGACTGATAAAAGAAAATTAGCGTTGAATTTGCGGAAAAATGGGGCTGGATTACATATTTGACAAGAATAAAAAAATAGCTGACTGGGATTGGCTGAAGGGATTTAGAGACCGTAACCCTAATATCTCACTTAGAGCTCCAGAACCAACGTCAGCTGCTAGAGCAAAGGCATTCAATAAACCTCAAGTGACGAAGTTTTTTTGTTCTTTGGAAAAAGAAGTGACTGATAACGGGATCCAGCCTTATGGAATTTACAACATACTCAAAAGCCCCGAAAGTTTTTACATCGAAAGGAAAAAAAACAAGTCGGTGCTGTGACGAGTACTGAACATGGAGAAAATTTCACAGTTGTTGCTGGTGCTAATGCCATCGGAAATTTTGTTCCGCTCGCATTAATTATTCCGAGAAAGAGTCACAAGGTCGAATGCTTTGACGATGCTCATCCAAACACTTTAGAGCTGTGCTACCCCTTATTTGCATAAGACCGCATATCTAGTGGGGTAGCACAGCTCTAGGGTACGGATAAATATTACAAAGATAATTCACTCTATACACGACTAGCTACAAATATTTATATGAATTACACGTTTCATTTAATAAACGACAGTGCAGATAGTTTCATTGTATCCCACTTTTGTCAATTAATTTCGACGTTAATGTTGCTAGGAAACGCAATATATTTATTGAAATACGATCTAGACTACGTATCCATGTTTTGTAAATTAAAACTTTAAGGCTTCAATATAACGTTAAAATGACATTTCGTCCTGCCAGAAATTGTATAACAAATCTTGCTTTCTATTTGATACCTATTTTTAACTGTTCCAAACAAATATATTACTTTGTCTATTTTATTAATTCCAATGACTGGTTTTATCAAAACATATTTTTTTCGTTATTCAAATTTTTCCTCTGGAAATCTTAACCCTTTAAGCTCTCAAATCATTATATTTAGTCACAGCTGTACTAGATCTGTACCGGGGACTCACAGGTTCAATGAAACGGTTGAACAATAACATGTATTTTACAAAGGAATTTCGTCATTTAATGAAGACAAAATGTGTGACGATTTATAACACCGACAATGAAAAGCTTAAAGAAATAAATAAATTGAAATGACTTCACAATAATTTGAGAAAGATTATTTGGTTTATTAATGATAAATTCTCTGTAACAATATTTTTAACAATACTTAGCAACTATCTGGAATTTTTCCGGTTCTTCTATTTTTGGCTATGGTTCGATTCCAACTTTAACGTCAAAATATAATTTTATGTTACTTAACGTGGTCGAACGAATCTTCAGCTTGATATTATTAATCGTCATCGATGATGCAGTATCGAAGAATCGGTAAGAAAACTTTATATATTGTTGAATTTTTAAATTATATATATATATATATATATACATATATATATATATATATATATATATATATATATATACATATATACATATATATATATATATATACATATATATATATATATATATATATATATATATATATATATATATATATATATGTCTGTTCGTGTGTATATATATCAATAAATATTTAATAAATGATAAATTTATAATTTTAAACATTAACGGGCTTTTACGGACGAGGTAGAAAACTCATGTTAAAAATTGTATTAGTAAGAGTATTTATAGTATGTAAACATTAAACAAAACACTGTTTAATTTTGAAATAAATATTAAGAATAGCTTTTTAACCTCTGTGGTAAGTAAACACAGTTTACGTAAAATGGTGCTTTGATTCAAACAGCATTTATTTTTCAAGTCGCTGTACGTGATTTTCTTGAACCGCTAGGAAAAGTGTTGTTGCAATTTTATGGTAATAATTTGTGTAAAATCACATTTTAATTTTTTTAAAATTAAATTTGATAATGTAATATATTACATGTATGTATATACGTATGTGCATATTTACACCTGTGTATATATATGTATATATATATATATATATATATATATATATATATATATAGTTGTCGTTATATAATTAAGTATGATTAATTAAAATTGAAGGCTCCATGTTTCACTTCTTTTGTTGTACAGTTTAGGATTCAGTGCTTGGTGAGCAGGTCGACGGATATTATTTTCCATCCGAACCTAATCAATTTATTTCCATTTCGTCGAAAAATAAGATATTTTTTCGCTGCCTTTCTGTCCAACTGCTATACTTATCCACGCAAAATATAAATGAGTTTTCCGGTGTTCCTTCATCAAAAGCGGTACTCTTCGGCTAATTCTGCCAAATAAATTTACCACACCATCCACAAGGTCTCCGTACTGGAAGTGTAGGTTAACTATGTTGCTAAAATGTCGTTTCGTATATTTTCAGGTCCCTTGAACGGATTAGCCTTGCCAAAATGGGTGATAAAAGAATCTTCGCAAGGTGTTGCTTTTTGTGTTTTGGGCTTCCGAATAACTATAAGTAGGATTTTATCTTTTGAAGTAATTAAGCGCGTTGAAAACTTTAATTTTAGAGTATTTCGAATGATCAACATCTTTATTGTAAGATCAATATCTTCGTATAATGCCATGATAAATTTTCTAATAGATAGGCTATAACTCTTATATTTGCTCACATTTTTAAAGTAAATAGGTATCAAAGTATATTTTAAAGCTAAGAAAACGCAAATATAACGACAAAAAAATACGCAGAAATGAAATTTAGTGTAATATACATTTCAAATTTAAATTTATCTGCCTTTTTTAAGTGTCCCTAATTATTTGTTAGATGCGACCGCTATGCAAAATCGATAAAATTATTCTCAGTTTAAATTTTTTGCATCGCCTAAGATGAAGTTAAAAATCTACGAAATTGTCATTATTTTGATGAAAATAAAACTAGTATCGGAAAGTTAGTACAGAAATAATATTTAAAATTACATGTTTTCCTAAAAGTGTATCCGATATAAGTCGATTCTGATTATATGACCACAACTGTATATTGATATATACACCTATAACATATTAATTATAAATTACATATTTAATTTAATATATTTCTTATGTATATATAAAGTTTATGACTATTCGGACCTTGTTACAAAAAATATATCACAGTCGATATATTTCTGTTTATAAAAAAAACTGCAAATAAACGCGCTTTGTGTAACATGACAATAATAATTACAGAAAAAAAATTATCATTAAGAGCTTCCTGTTTCTTACAAAAAGTTTTTCCTTTGTTATTTCCTCGCTAGATAAAGGAAAATTAATAGAAATACTCCCCGTAGACATGTTAACGCGTATGTTAGATATGTACCGGTTGTTCAGAATTTTTGTAAAATATACGTATAGTAGAAGAAATGTGATCATAAAATGCAAATTTTGAGTCTGATTATGGGGTATTTGTTTACTTTTAGTTATAATTACATGACCATTTCTTTATATCAAAATTACAGATTTAAAACCTGTCTCTGAACCTGTTCCGCAAAAATCATCAAATATACATGTGCGATGTGTTTCCACTAGATTATCCTTTCATCGGCACCGTAAGTTTAATTTAATTCAGGATTTGTCTTTTGATAGATAGAAACATCTTAATTGAAATAACATACGATAAATCAAATAATAATAATTGTTTATGTATCGTCGTATTAACAGATACTCATTTTAAGAAATAAGCTACAATAAGACTATGTGTATAAAGACGGCAGTCATCCTCCTTCTCGCGTCATGTTCATCATTCTTGAGGGTCGTGAGCTCCCCACTCGAAGTCAGCTTTGCCCGCACTATAGCTCTCCATTTGTTACGGTCCTTAGCCGCGTGGAGTGCCTCATGCATGTTAGTGTCCACACCGAACTTATTTGGTCAACCTATGTGGGACTGTTGGTCTCCGCCCCCTTGCTCATTTGCCATCCACCTTGCCGGTAATCAATAGCTGCTCCAGGTTACGTCCTTCCTTCCGTGCGATGTGTCTAAATAATTCCAGGATCCTTCGCAAACAGTTAGTGGAAAGCCTGGTCTTGATGTTAAGCTCACGAAGAATGGACTTGTTTTTACGGAACGCAGTCCACGGAATCTGAAGCATCTTCTTCCACCACCACATCTAGAAAGCGCCAATGTGGTCATGTTCGGCCTTTTTTATCATCCAAGTTTTCGAGTCATAACTAAAGATAGAGAATACCACGGAGTTCACAGGTAAACACTTCGTCTTCCGTGATATATTCCTTTCCTTCCAAATCCTGTTAAGCTTGGACATAGCATTTTTGGCCAAACCGATGCGCCTGATTTCCTTTCCGCAATATACCGTATTGCTGATGCTAGTGCCCAGGTAAATGAAATCATTCATTGTCGCGAACGATAAGGCACTTTTCATGTGATGTGAGTTTGTACAGTCTGTTACCATGATTTTGGGTTGAAATGATTGATTTTAAGACCCAATTCCATGCTTATTCTTTCCATTTTGTGTAGAGAAGTTAAACTGTAATTGGAATTAGCTTACAAATGACTAAAGGGTTTATTCTTATTAGGACAGATTTTGCTCTGGTTATTTTCGAATTCTTAAGTATTTCCGTTCCAAGTACGTAATCAATTCTCTTGCTCTGTAGACCAAAGTCAATAAAATTACTGGAAAACGTGAGGTGATAATCCATAATTGTACTTTTGGGTCTAATTCTAGTTAACTCGTACTGTGCCCATAAGGAAACACTTAAGAGGCAGCTTATCATCATTGTGCACCTGCTCATTTTAAAACGTAGCTTATTGCTAGGATTTCGATGGAACACTGAGTTGAAGTCACATTGAAACAGATCTGTGATTGTTATTGCATCTATCAGCAATCATTTCAACATACAAGAAGACAAGAGACCCATAGTCGGTAAACAGAAAACAATGAGCAATATTGACGACTCAGTGTCAGTCATTTTATTATAATGTGAAGAAAAATAAAATTTAGATTATTTGTCACTTGACTGACTTCAGCTTAATTAGTGTAAAACTGATATTTTACAGTTCTAAGCTTCTATGTTTTTTATCAGCAATCTTTACAAATCTTGTGTAAATATCCAATAATAATCAACCAATTATATTCACTCATTTGCTGGTTTGATTTCTGAAAATACTAATAACGAAATTAAAAAATGTCTTTGTTTCTGTTAGATCTGGATAAAGTTAGGTAATTATTGTTAGCAAAGAAAAAAAAACTAAACTGAATGATATAAGTTGAATGAAATTTTATTTCTGCTTGCTGTTCCAAGTGATTCGTAGTAGACTCGTGTATACCTTAGGTATCGTTAGGTATCGTGTATCCAAATTTATAGAATTCCAGTAATTCTCCGCGATTACAAGCATGTAAGTTTTTATTCAAAAAGATCGTAATGTACAATTTACTTATGAAAGCAAAATAAAACTTACGACAAACTTTGCAGGTTGTGTATTGGATATTAGATCGTATACAATAAGTAAAATACTCAGATAAAATTGCGTAGATAGTTAAAAAGTTTCGTTATCTCCAATTTCTATAAAATTACTGAAAGAAATTAAGCAAAATGAAATGAACTGGAAAATTTACTGGATTATAATTTCGAGTGGATGTGCAGGTATAAAACTGGAGATAAGTAATATCTTTCCAGTTTGCATATATATGTATATATATATAAATATATAAATATATATATATATATATATATATATATATATATATATATATATGTATATATATGTATATATATATATATATATATATATATATATATATATATACATACATATATATATATATATATATACTGGAAAGATATTTACATTTTAGTTTATTTACTTATTGATTTACACTTAATATATTTGTCATAACATTACGAATTACTAATTGATAACGAATAGAAACTGATTATGATCGAACAGGGCAGCGTTCGATTATTGCTGCTATTTTAGTACAAATGAAACACGGCGTGAGAGCTTAGATGTTATTGATTTGCTTACTCTAATGTCGTAGAAATTTTTCGACTCAATCAAAGTCTTTCAAATAATGGTTTTTATTGGAATGGTAATTTATCATCACTACTAACAAAAACACATTTAACTATAGTTTCTGATTTCAATCTTCTTACTTTAAATGATGTACGACTATTGATTCATATCTCACGTACACGTTTTATTTTATATGCAAAATATTGTCAGAAATGTGTGGTTATTCTACATAGCAGTATTAACAAAAAATCCGTATTCCCATTTTAAAATGAAACCGTTAATTGATACTAAGGCAGTATTTGGTGAACTGAAACCATATTATATTATTTTACAACTTCTCGGATTTTATTACAGCGTTTCTCGAGATGGCTTTAAAAATCTGCGTCAGATTAACTGTGAAACTTTCGGTTGGAGCATAATGTGTTTATTGTTCAACATTTTCGTTGTAACAGCGTCTTTATTTGCTTTTGGCAAAGCAGTTGCAAATGCTCTGTTCCATGTTGAATATTTTGATACCTTCGATGCCTTTCTTCACATCTTTATCGTTAGCACAGCTTGTTTGCAACCTTGCATCAATTGGATTATATCAATAGTACAAAGGAAAGAAATCAATTTAATTTTACTGGAAATTTCAAAGTTAGATGCAGAATGTGAATGGTGGACTGCCGGGCTGCGATCAGTACAGAAGACGAAAGTCTTCATTGTGATTTGGTTGGTTGTTCTTATCATAAACATAGTTGCAGAGAGAAACGTGTCGAGCAGCAAAATTGAAATTATTGTTTTCTACATCGTATCAATCGTGCACTTCCTGGAATTTATCAAGATAGGCTGCATAATTGAAATCACTTTGTTTAGAATGAAATTACTGAATTCAAATATTGTTTTATTGGAAAAAAAATTAAATGTCTTTAACAATAAAAATACCGACCATTTTTCTTCAAGACATTTCGTACAATTACTAAATTCATATAGAAACCATCATTTGAAATTGATCTCAATAGTGAAGAAAATGAACTCAGTGTATTCAACCGAGATATTAATAAATACAATTGTAAACTTCTTTCTATTATATTTGTATACTTTTTATTCATTATTTGTATTTTACCTTATTCTCATGGAAGAACGTACTTATAGATCACTTGAGGTTACCTCTTACGAGTTTTTAAGTTTTCTTTCCGTAGCATCATTGGCAGCTGTAAATTTAATTTACATTTGCAATACATTTCATAGACTGATTCAAGAGGTAAGATTGATTTTTTAAATGTACGGTCTTAATTAATAGAGAATGAATTTTTTTACTATATTACATAAACTTCAAAAATATGAACGAAAAGCTTAAACTTTGCAGCTCAGTGATATTTACTACATACCAGTATTTTTAGTGTGACAAAAAGTTTAGCCAAAAAAATTTACATTAAAATCAGAATATCTACGTATTCCCATTATCGTAACTAAAGTATTTTCTAAACTGTATATATCAACAAACATTAAAGAATTTGGTTAATATTATATTGAATAGAGCTATCGAATGATAATTACATAGACAGGAAATTATACAGTTTGTTCGTTGACGTTTAATTCGATACATGTTTACCTTTTATCATCTAATGTCAGTATAACCGAGAATTCTCCCTTTAATTTATATAAAATTTCACTCAGTAAGTTAGAAACATTATTTCAATGAAGTATTCTTTTTAAGTGCCGGATATAATAAAAAAAAACGTGTCTATTGTAAAAGGGATTTTGTGTGTCAAACTATCTGCATAGTTTGACTTTTATAAAAATTTGTATAATAACAAAAGAGATTTTATAACGATTTGTTTAAAAAATTCAGTTCAAATTGAAAATCTATTGAAAAAATTACATTTCTTCTAAGGAAATTCACATTCAGTTTGCTGTCCAGATTCATAAATATGAATAACAGACACGTTCTTTGTTACACTCCGTACGTTTCCAACATTTATTATATCGTCACTTCCAAACAATAATAAATCTGATACATCCTAGACAATTGTTGCTATACTACTAGATTTTGTAATGTTTACCAGGTAAGACGCACGCCTCGACTCATCAATAAAATGGCTCTCTATGTAACAAACGGAGATATACTCAAAACGGTAAGTTTCAATGTTGTAATTGAATACAACCACACAATTTTAAATATTCACAAAATAGTCATAAAACCCCATGTGTACAGAGAATTGACGATGCGTTAAAAGATGCATCCAAAAACCTGTTCAATATTACACAGTATTTGTGTGTCATGGTTTGATTTCTATGATACGTCCAGTCTATTTTCGAATCGAAATTGGGGATATTTATAATATTAAAAGAACATTCCCATCCGAGATATTATTTAACTGTTTATTTATTAGCGTTCCTTGCCTTAAGGGAGAAAATCGAATCTCACTTGTCCATTGTTATCACCGTTTCACAAACAGGTATTTCTTTTCCATGCGACGTAGAAGCTTAAAGTTTGACCTAACGATAAAGCATATTAACTCGCACATATTTCTTGAAACCCAAAAATAGTCTGCTAATAATTATAGATAATTTTTTCGAGTTATATTTTGTGCTGTATTTGGCAAACCAACATTTTATAAAAAAAACACTAATTAACCTGTATTAGAAAGTCTCAAGGCCTGTGTTTTGTCAATCGCGAAGTACTGAATTAAAATCATAAATTTAAGCTAAAAAATCGCTAATAAGATTACAGTAAATCGTAGCAACACGGAGCGAGTCGGTAACTATTTGATGAAATGCAACCGATGTCTCTGTTTACTGGAAGAGCTGCATCACTAGATTGGGTTTGTACATAGCTGAAAGCCAAGATGGAAAATGGATAAAGTAACTTGAAATGATACTCAAGAACTTAAACTCATGACATAGTTAGTTCTATTCGTAGCTGGCGGGATTACATAACAGTAATAGTGGTTGTTATCTGATTACTGCTCGCTAAAGAAAATTTAATTTATTTGAATTTTAGCTCAAGAACCAATACTCATGGCAGAAATTGTTCTCCGCTTATCTGGTAAGATGACATGAAAGTTACAGTGGCTCTTATCTGGTGGCTTACCTTACTTAAAAAAGGTGCACAAAAATTATACAAAAATCTGTTTCGAGGACTGGATCGACACATGGAGAAAATCACAAATATTTGAATATAATATTTATATTTACACTTAAGTGGTGAGATAACATGAAAATAATAGAGCGTGTTGTCTGGGATACAGCTGATTCAAGACAGACTTATAAGAATATAATAGAAGAGACTTATTGCTAGGAGTGGACCAATATATGTGGAAAAAATTACAAATATTTGTACTCATTTTAGAGACAGTCAAACTCATGGCATGACTGGTGGGATGACATCAAAGGAATAGCAGATGTTACATGGGATAAAGTTCGCTCAAGGTATATTTACAAGAAAATTATAGAAGAGACTTGCTCCGAAGGGTGGACGGACACATGTAGAGAAATACTCACAAATAACAGTAATTTAAGAGTTGGTCAAAAAGGATAGTTGGTTTTTATAGTAAATTATCTTACAAATTAAATTTCTTTGTCTGCTATACCAATAATAATGGTAGTTTTAGAATACACCTGATACATATAAATACTTAAACAGAAATCAACGTGATAGCCGCGACGAAACTTATTTTACTATTGATTTAAATTTAAAAGAACTTATTACTTCAAAGAGAAAAAGATATATTCATATATCGGATTTATGAACAATATTTATGGACAACACATATTTACATTTAACCATGACTTATAAACTCGTTGACTAATCAACGGTCTCATTTCAGATCAAACGGTTTTCAATACAACTGGTGCTTACTCCGATCGAAATTACTGCGAGCGGTTTTTTTCAACTCGATAACGGTACTATTCTGTCGGTCAGTATAAAATGAATCTTTAATTTTTAACTTGTATTTCCGAATTGAGAATACTAAAATTGCATTCTAAAAAGTATTTTCAGGAACTTTACTAAAAATATTACTACATACATGCAAGTATTCATTTTATATTTCATCAATTTTAAATACACAACAGGTTTTTTTTAAAACTGGCCAAGTAATAGGTGTTTATATTAATTGCCAGTATACTAAAACTTTTAAGAGAATTTAATTTTTTTATAATTAAAAAAATATTGTTTTGATTACATGTTTATCATTAATGCATTTTCTTGTACCCCTAAAATATTAGAGTATACTCTTTAATTAACACGTGACTTAAGTTTTTATTAAATATATATATATATATATATATATATATATATATATATATATATATCTATATATATATATATATATATATATATATATATATAATATATACATATGTCAATATTTTCTAAAACATTACGGTTACTTATAATTGTTTGTCATAGTTTTTAAAATTTTCTCCGTTTCAGATCATCAACACTTTGGTAACTAATATGATTATAATATTTCAAATAATGGTAATGAACACAAAGCTGAATTAAATGAATGTAGTATTAATACCAAGAAATGACGAGTATAGTTCCAGTGAATGAAAAATATTTCCAATTTACTTGTTTTACATTTTTGTCAATATTTTTAATGTACACAATATATAGATATATTAAAAGAATTTGAAAAAGATTACAATTTTTATATGGCATCAATCCTCTCCCTCCATAGCACAACTTCTCAAAACGTATGTCATATTTTATAGGTTCTATAAAGGAGAAGGCACACAGAAGCCCTCCAAACAGAGTTTTCTGCCCGTTTATTGTCACTTGATACTATTTAAACCATAAAGCGTAAAATCTGTGATTTCAGTCGTTCGAAAATATCATCATATAAAAGACATCTTCCGTAGATAAAAGGTGCAATTAAAAAGTTTTAATAATTTTTTTCAATAAATAACTAAAAATATAATTTCTATGTACATTTGCTAAAATAATTTTTTTCTATTAATTTAGAGATACAAATTAAGTGCATTATTTAATACGTCTGGATACAACATAACATTCATTAACGCTAAATTATTTTGTTGGAGCATTTAGTACAACTAATATTTCATCGTTTTGTTTTCAATATATCTGTTTCGGATTTCTTAAATACCTGTCGTACGTCAAAAATCAAATATACCAAGACAATACAAGACAATCAATATACCAAGACAACACGTTTGAAGGGTTGAATTCAATCCATATTTTGTACTATTTTGAAGATGTGCGACGCAATTGAAGTCTAATTATCAAAATATTATAATTATCTTTTGAACAAAGAGGTTATATAAACCAAACTATTCGTTGTTTACAGGATCATGATCATACGATGTGACCTTTTTCATTTTATATACGCTAAGTTTTTTTTATATTCATGGAGCAACTTTTTTATGTTCATTTTAGAAAAATCGGTAAAGTACTCGATGGATATTTATTTTCTTATGACTCTCTTTAGAGACTAAATCTCTAATTTTACTATGGTTAATTGTTCAGTATCCACAGGCCACATACTTTGTTAGTACGAGTATAAGTCTGTTTTCATTGTTGTAGAGTAGAGGCGGTCGAGTATTTCGGATGCTGCAAATGGCTTAAACTTAAACAATAACGTGAGAGATATGTAAGTTGAAAAGGATTTTGCTAAAAAGTTTCTACGTTTTTATTAATCCCTTTTGGAATAAATCATTTATCTAATCGATGTGTCTGAACTTGACTTACATGATTCTTCAATAACATGTTGCCTCCCTTCTTTCAAGATAAGAGGTCTTCTGGTTATGAAACTTGAACCTTCAAATCAACTTTACATATCATCCCTTAATCTCTGTTCTGCAGTTATTACATCAGACTATTTTATCTATGATCTTCTTGTATTATTT
Source organism: Druceiella hillmani (assembly GCA_039881145.1). NCBI lineage: Eukaryota > Metazoa > Arthropoda > Insecta > Lepidoptera > Hepialidae > Druceiella > Druceiella hillmani. Next base: position 26,475,106 of record JAYKKI010000010.1, read on the forward strand.
CCTTATCTTGATATTAAATTAAAAATGAAGATATCATTTTTACCATGTCCAAAATAAAACCTCTGCGTATCTAATATATAACGGGCACTACTTACTACAACTGCAGCTTTTACCAGCGTTCATATCTTATGCATGGAAAATGGTAAGTAACAAATAGGAACTTTTTTGAATGTAAATGTTATTACGATCACAATAAGGATGACAATCATCTCTACTGCCAAATAGTTTTTTGGAATGTAATCAGGTGTGTTTTTCAATGAAATTAGTTCCATTCATATATTTAAATCCCAAGCAATAATTGATAAAATAGGATGTTACAACCTTGGAGCATTTATGAATACATTTACTGATTATAACACTCGACATTTTTTGATTATAACACGCGATAGAATAGTATTAGAGAAAACCGGTTCGAAGATAAGTTAAAAATACTACAAGATGATATAATATATACTAATACATATACTAATGTACTATATATTAGCTGTACTTAGCAGCGTGGTATGTTTTATTGTCATATATGTTTAAAGATTAAAACATTATAGGTGAAGACCGGTTAACAACATGGAAAGCATTATCGTTGGCAGTTTGGGGGGATCAAAATCAAGTCCTTCATTTGTTGTTGAATCTTTGATTGTACAAGTATATTTTAGACAGCGTTATTCACTGTTGAAAAGTAGTTAGGGGAAGTGGGAGAAGTAATCTTACATATAAGATGTTGGCTTCATCAGCAATAAGGTTTGGGTAATAAAAGTGATATATATATATATATATATATATATATATATGCGTGTATGCGCGTATGTATGCATATGTATGTATGCGCGATATACTGAAGAATAACATGTATGTTAATTAATCTTAAAAAGAATACTAAATATATAAAAATATAAATAATTTTAAACGGGCAGACACTGCTAGTGTAGCAGAAATGCCCAAGCCCCATTTTTTTATAATTTATTCGCCAAATTTCACTTCAACTGAGTGACTTTTTTTAGGCAGTCTGAAGTCATTAATCTGAATAAATTTTCAAACTTTTTTTAAATATTTTGATGAGACATTAGCGAAGAAAATATGATAAAGTGATTTCCATTCACAAGTTAATTTCCTTGCTTTTTATTTCATGTATGAACACCACATATATAATAATATAGCAACATAAAAATAGACTAACTCATCCAAGTTGCATTTTATAAATGTCACAACTTTTCATGAGAAACGTTCAATAAATTCTTGAAATAGATAAAAAAGAATAATCACACATGAAGCGAATTTTTAATTTTTCAAATTTTTCGCGATTAACATTAGTACAACCCTTAGACCGATTAAGATTTCTTAATGATAGACATAATACGCTAGTTACTTTTCTATAATAAGAAAATAATAGGAAAAAGTTATTCACTCTACTCGAATTTTTGCTAATATACTCGTAACTCTCAATTTTGGCGACGTTTTCTTTATTAGTGGCTTTGACTAATTTAACTTATTTGGTTATTTGCGATGAAATCCACCCAATTGGGAATATTGGAGAAGTGAAATCTATATCATCTGTAAAATAATTTTTAGTCAATGCAGTCGTCCTTGTTTTCATCACCCTGTAGCTTTTTCCTGCTTTGCCATGACTTAAAAACGGTTTTGTACTCGAATATCTTGATTGTCAAAAAGTTGCTCACAGTACCCATGTTGAATGGACGATTACAACAAGATAAGTTTAATAATTGTGATTGTTGGTGTTACCATTTTTTATGGGTTCTCTGGCAAGAAAAATTTCACAATTCCTCAGTTTCATATTAATTCATTGAATGACTCTCGTATGCGAACTACGTGGATCAAAATTTCGTGCTAGTTTCATATTGTATAAAATATTTCCTTACTTTTAGATTAAAAACACATTACTTGATATCTTAACTATTCTTACTTCACTTGAACACTGTGTCCTCTCATTATTTAGTTTTACATTCTTTTGTTATCTTGATAACCTAGAGGTAATTTTTATATAATTGTGAAATCGTGCAACTACCAATGGCGTTGTGAAATAATGTAAGCATATACCTAATATTTCATGTCCTTTATTTGATATTTGATTATTTGCTTTAATTTTTTTCATAATTTTAGCACAAACATTCAATAGAAATATTCTCTATCCGATACCATCTTGTTAAGAGAAAGGGAATAATTTTATAGCTATGGTTAGTCTGATAAACGTGAATAATGCGGAACAGAGAAGTCACAAGGGCGTTACAGGAAAATAACTGCCAATACTGTATTTAAAAGTAATGTTACGACATGGATCTGTAACGAACAAAAGATGTGTGTGGCATATCAAATTTATCATTAATCCCTTTACAATTTTAATGTAGACTTCCTTAAGTAAATGACCATTTCATTCGGACGTTTGGAATAAACATAATTTTACTCAAGCATGAATTATTACAAACTGAATACAGACTTATTCATCCAATATTTTGTTGAATAGAAATTCTTAGTCACATTTACACACTAATATCGACTAATATCAATAAAATCGACCTGCTCGATTTTAGCAAAATTTCACCCAGAGACCTGCCAAAATATCAAATTTGCTGGATGGATATAAATGTCAAAAACGTTAAAAAACCACTTGCATGCTGATTCTTCCACTCGTTTTTCTGATACATTCAAATAAATTTGGCGGACGTGGCCGTCAAACATTTTTTTCCCCAGTACTTGCACTGAATACACCCAGGAGATATTGCACACAAAGATGACAAGATGAACAGTGATTTTAAAATGTATTTTCCGCCTACCGGAGATGGCGGACATGACTTCAAACATAACTTAAAAAAGCTCATCTTGTCTGCCAATATTGCAAGATATCTTTTTGGCAATTTAAAACAAAAATATAAAAACCCCACCCCTATCATAACACTTGAGGTGGATAGGACACCTTCACCGGAAGTAAATTCTGACAACAAATTAATAAAAACTTTTACGTGAAAATTGCTATACCGATACAGCTGTTGCTTGCAGCATGACAATAGTCATAGAATTTGAAATTATATACTTGATACCTCTATCTAAATTTGATCTTAATGTTCCAAAAGTTTTCACTAATGCTACAAATGTATACGAATTTCGACTTATTAGGTCTATGTTATGTCACGCCGTTTTCCATTGGTACAAATTTTGAAACGAAACGTTTTTAAACGTTTAACCCGATAAACACTTCAATTTTGCACGATACCACCTCCACTGTGAGATAGCGATAATGCCCTATCTGATTTAAAGCCCTATCTCACATGATTTGTGACACGGCAAGTCTATTACTGCATATAAAAAGTATATTTTATTTCAGTGTGTGTGACACGTATAGTAATATCGGTTAAAATTAAGACGCTCCTAGGCATTATTAGCAAAATTTTCGGTGGTACAATAAATCCAGCTTTTCATGCCAAGCTTTTCATTGCATACACTCTTTAACAACTTTCTTTATGTTTATTTCCGACATATTTAAAATATTTATCCAATCATAGCGCAAAACATTTATCTGTCTCGCTATGTTTATCTAATAATATACCGACACATGTAATTTTAGTTTCCAAAATAGAATATTCTGAGAAAAAGCGTGGAGAAAATTGACTATAAAACTTAGAATTCGTTGGTAATATTTTGTTTTGCAGCAATTATATTTAATTCAGGTTACAAGTTATTTTCCAAAAAATAATTAAAGTATAAATATCGCACGTTCCTCACAGGAAGAGAAGAGCTATTGATTCTGCAATCGTATCGTAATTGTCATCAGCAACAATTCTTTCAAGATCTTCTATTATGTTACTCATATGATGTATGCAGTATTTATTAGGCAACTATGTTCCACGTTAGTTCTAATAGCTTTACTTAAAATACACCGTTTTCTGTTCTACGTCAATTCCAATAGCTTTACTTAAAATATCGTTTTCTGTCTGATGTACCAAAATCACATTTGATGCACTTTCCTGTACATGAAAGACATTTATTAAAATATTCACTTATTTTCATGTATTTTTAAGGAAATGATCGCATAATATTGTCTTTTTAAGAATATGATTTGTCCGTTATCACTATATACGATAAACATATGGTTGGCCCTGGTACAATTTCGACTGGGAGAATATCTTATTGTCTTTTCCGAAAACGTGTTCAAAGTTGAATTATGGAAAGTCCCTCCATCACTTTGTTTGCCTTTTCCTCGTGCTACGACGGGAATATATTTTTATTTGCATCTGCCATACCTCGAAGTATTATCGAAAAATATTTGTTATGGTTACAATATGAAAAAACAGAATTAGCTGGATATTTTACATTGTAGTACTTGTAATCAAGCAAGCAAATGCATAATAGAAACTGTCATAGTCTGTAACAGTTACTTTATATCATCTTTTAGTTTTAATTGGTTGGATGTAGCATATGTAATATCAAAAAAACTTACAATTTTTAATTAATTAATTTTTAGGACAATCGATTCCGACTCTATTGAGTAAGCAATTGTCGGTAAATTCGGTAGTGTCATTAACTATTTAGAAAGCTGACCTATGGTTTTAAATTGAAACTTGAATCTAATTGGAAGCAATTAAAACTTGCTGCAGACACGATAGATTCAATGTAGAAAAAGACGTTTTCATCTAAAGTGTATGGGAACACTTACTAGCTTTTGAAATTAAACTTTTAGGTGAAAAAAGGATTTAAGTTTAAATTATAGAAGAGGGAGAAAAGAGAACAAAAAAGTTGTATAAATATTTTTTTAAAATACCAAAAATTACCTGGATTAAAAGGAAACTCCATTAATGAGATATTCACGAGTTTTTGTCGTTCTGATTACCATTGTTTTGTTTTATTGTGGAAAGTTTCCAAGTCTAAGTAAAAGAAACCATATCGTGCCTAACCCACCAAAGGGGACACTCGCCTCAAGGTTTAATAACAAACATGCATCTTAATATGAATGTCAGTCGAAGGTCTGCATCATATTGAGAGTACTTTTGTTTCAAATTAGCAGCCATATTAATAAAATTACTTTTTTTCTAACAAAAATTTATAGTATATGAGTGGAAATATATAAAACTCTAGAACCAGACTGTTTAATACTATTGGCTTGGAAACAATTCCAAGTATTGTCTAGGAGTAACGAGTTATGCAAGATAATAAAAAACTTTCGAATTCACAAAACCAAATTCACTTTTATTGAAAAAGTGACAACTGCCGATTTGACTGTTAAATCTATGATTTTAAACCAACGCTTTCCTGTATATTTCGCCAAGATTATGGACATATACCCTTGAAAAAGGGCCCCTTCTTTTTCAAAATACGATGCAACTTATGCAAGCAAATGAAAATCTAATCACACTTGAAAAATCGTTAAACAAGCTGTGTTAAATTTGTGTACACCGAGGAGACATGGTGTCACGTTTACAGTTGAAAGTACCTTTAAGGATAAACCAAATGCAATTGTTAAGAATTTGTTTAAAATATCTATAAAAATATTTCAATGGACGAAAAAAATTTGACGGTTGTCCTTGTTTAAATTCTATATACATTTTTTTTTTCAATAGGTATCTTTTTGTATGAATCTTTTATACATTTTGGTATAAGTCTTTATTTAAAGATAAACATACAAAAATGTGTAAAAAATATTTAATAAAAATTAACTTTCTGCCAATATTCATTTGTACTAAACTTCCAGCATAAATATTACTCAAAGTGTACCAGCAGGAGGAGGTTACACGGATGAGACCCCATAACTCATCACTCGCTCAATATATATATATATCAGACTCAACCAACCACAAAGTCAACGTACATAAGTCAATATACAACAGCAGCCAGAAGAGATGACGTAGTGCGGGTTGCCACTTTTACAGTTTTTAACTACGTCTAGTATTAGCTGCTTTCTAGAAAATCCCATCGCACAGACCATTCCGCGTGGTAAAGCATTAACCCATTACTGCACAGTGATTTTGATTAGAACAAGCTGACTGGATATAATTACTTACTGTATTTTTTTGCTTCTAATGTCTTTTCTGTATATTTATATGAATATTTATATGAATAAGGCTGCCAAAACAAATGGCTTTTCGTAGACTATAATATTATAAAAATACCTGATGCTCAGCAAGTAAACTCCATTTTCATACATACGCAGGTGTGCCCCGTAGATTAGGGGTCCATGTATTATGTCAGACCCTTGTGACTTATTAAGCACCATTGCTGCTTTCGTTTACGGCACTTGAGATTAATATATTTTTCAGAACACTGGCTGATCTCTCGGATACATTTGACTACGATTCGCTTGCTCGAGAGTAGAGAAGGTATCACAGCAGCCACCAAAATGTCTTCGGAACATCTATACTTAAATAAAGTATCAATACGTTGACGTTAGGGTGCGGCACTTACGTTTATTGTCGGCCTTCCAGAAGTATGAGTGCGATGAATTATATGCCCCTGTAAGTTCATAGGATACATTAAATGTGATATTACAACCTTATCATTCTTTGTTGATGGTTCCATTAGATCATTGAAATCATGTTTCGTGGAGATTATCTTGAAAAACGCGGTGTTCCGGTCACTCTTCGATCGTTTCAACTATTTTTCGCAAATCTTCTTTTTTGTAACTTTGAAACTGCCTCCTAAAAAAATTACAAAGATATATTTTGGTAAAAGAGAGCAAAAACATTAGGTTTATAAATAATTTAAAAGAATGTGCGTTTTATTAAAAAAAAAAACACAACTCGGGGAATATTATCACGTCATTTTACGTTTTCAGTATAACTTTTTGGTTAATTATTATTTATTACCATAATTATTACCATATCACATTATTATTTTTAGTCGTACATTTGTGGTAAATAAATTGTATATTTAAGCATAGGTATCAATAGTCATAAAAAGAACAAATTCATTGAATTTCAAAAGAAACAGGTAGGAAGTATTAAAAAACCCTTAGAGACGAGGCTAAAATTAACTATCAATAGAGCAAAAGAATTAGAAATTAATCTTGCAGTTGAAAACGACTGTTCTACTTTTCACCCTTCGAAAGATAAAAACATGGTGTGCCACAAATCACTGCCTCCCAAGAGTTTTGATCAATAACAGTCAGAACTAAAATGTATAGCCCGGAATTGAAAACATATAAAAATGTTATATCTAAATTTATCAGATGTCGATAATGGCATAATTCTTCATAGATATAAATTGTTGTCTTAGGAAATAATTCTAGAGGACCAGTAATAAAAGTTAAGTAGAGAAATCGATGAAAAACTTACTGGTGCTTTCGTTGTATTTAGGATGAAACTTGCTTTTCAGTGAAAGTGCAAAGCAAATCCAACATAAGTTGCACATAAGTGCATCCAGACGAAATATTTTGGGTAACGCTCTGTTAGGGTGGAAAGGGTCCCTTGCATATAAATTACTTAACCTCAGCAATATGATCTTATTGTAAAGGCTAGATTAGCTTAACTTTTATGTAATCATTTTATATAATTTGGGTGATTTTTCTACATACACATACTAAAATACGGATAGAATAAAATTAATGCATTTAGATATATTTTATATACTGCGAGTTGGATAAATAAAAACGCCCGTCGATAAGTTTCTATTTATTAAAGCATAATGTAAGCTATCGGGAATTTTATTGTGTACTTAAATAAAGTGTTAGGTTTCAAGGGAACCACCACATAGTCTACCGTTTTTTAAGAACTGCAATCATTAACTCTCCTTTTAATGTAACGTATTATAATACATTTGACAAACTACGAAAAAATTAAGAAATATATGTAAATCTTTTGTTAAAACCAATTTCTAATATATCGTTTTAAACATAGACAAATTGACAAAATAAGGCCTTTACACACATATATTAGTAAAAATATATTTTTAACATGACCGGTATGTTTAAAAATATATTAATATTCTACATAAAATATCGTACGTTGTGTTTCACGTTCTATTAGATAGGTTCGGATTCCACGTTCTATTAGATACGTCCTATTAGATTTTGTGTTTATTTTCTTTTTTGAAGCGTAAACAGAAATTTCTAAGGACGAATACAATTTTCTTATATTTTCTAAACTACACATCAAAGATAAATTTTCCAAAAACTGAAAATAATATTTTAATTGTTAAAAACTCTCACTGTTGCAACGTTTTTAAACTTTCATGCAGTTATTTTAATTTGCAATAAAATGATGAGAATTGATATGACGTCGGTGTTGTAATGAAAAAAAAAATGTTGAAAAGGTAAATATTTAAAACAAGTACTTAAATTACTAATAGGACGGCTGGAAGTCTTTCATTGATCTGGGGCACACACTGGTTTTCTTTTTGTTCCAATAAATAAGCTAAATATGGAAATTTCTTCATTAATAATCGAATCAGCAAAAATAGTATGGAAACATTAAATACGTACATGAATTTTAAAAATAATATATAAATAAACACAATTAACTCAAACCTTCCTTGCCGAAAACATTAAATGAGGTTAAAAGCTATTTACAAACTGTCAAAATTGTATTTATTATTTATTTATTAAAAAGGAAGCAAGTTAAGTTCACGACGATCCCGCAGGAGATATTATGGTGAAAATTATTTGATCTACGTACGTGAGAATGTTAGCGGTAGGTCCATTACAAGACCATAATATTATACTTTTACGAAATATAATGAAATAATGAAATTGTATTTTGAATATTTTGTTGCAAAACTATTTTTTTTAAACAAGTAATATTTACCATTAGATAATATTAAATGTTTAGGAATATTAATCTGTCCAAAAAATAACTCATTTCTTTGGAATGGATATTTAATTTAACCATAATAAGCGTATTATGAGAATATTCGTGTTTGGTCTGTAGCGTTAGTGTGTGACCATGTCAATATTGCAGAGTACAGAGATTATTACAAAATCACTTCAAAAGAACGTAAAGTAAAAAGGCACATGATTGATTGATTTTCGTTCACACCTCTATCAGTTATTTTTGTTACCCTCGGTGCTTTCCATCAGAAGATTCCAAAGATTTTATTTACTTTCTATGGCCATAAATGTTGAAATAACTTAATATATGGTATACTATTTCAATAGAATATACATGCAGTAGATACATCCTCTGATTGTATGTAAAACAAAATTAAAGTGTTATTTGTATTTAATATTTACGTGTATATATTTAATGAATGGACTAATTTTGTAAAGTCTCTATTTTTGTTCTAGTTAAATTTTATAGAGAGTTAATTAATACCTTCTTTAAATAATTAATATCAAAATATAATGTACGATTATGTTTAGAAATATAACATATAATACTGTGAGAATATCATTTAATATTATTTGACGTTACGGTCATGGTTATGGTACATGGAAATTTATACGAATTTCATCGTAACTCTATAATCAATCAGTTTTTACATTATACGTAACCTTTGCGCATTTAACTATGCAATATAAACATTTTACTCTCCATGTTTATTTCCTCAAAATAACATTTAGGAGCGACTCAAGCATTTAAAACTTGCGTATCCAAATTAGTATAATTTTCAAAATACCAGGATAATTAAGATCGAGATAATAAAATCGTTGATGATATGTAAGGTATACGCAGTGTAGTCTGTATCATTCGATAATGATTCAGAGCTACGAGATTTCGTTACGAAATATATACTTAACATACCGCGAATGGAGGAGCGTACGATAATCGGAACAATGTTTTGTATTTCTGCAATTTTGAATAACATAATTTTGGCTTCTTGAAGTTTTGTATTATAATTATTTAATTTTTTTTCTTATCTTAACTTCTTTTTAAAACAATTTTCGATTACGTATTTTATCGCTATATGAATTTGTTTTTCGATTCATATATTTTAAAGTGACGTATATTTTAAAGCTGTGAAAATGAAAGTTAGTGTAAATAAACTCTAAATTTCTAAAATTAAACAAATTAAAAGTTATCTCTTCAAAGGTAAAGTTCTTAACATTCTCTAAAGTGATGTCATATTTTAAATATATACCAAACACATCTTTTGATGGATAACTCAGAAAATTCTTACGGTGTTTGACGAATTTTTTACGATTTATGAATTGGTCATTAGTTTGTGATTGTCACTAAATCTAGGCAATCTTGTAATATAAGGAGTATAAATTCGTTTTTCATTGGAAGCTAAACCAGATACTTCGTAAAAGGGCAGAAATTGCTAGTGATCTTTGAATACGGTCTATGAATATTTTACATTTGTCATACTTATTAAAACCCAGCTAAATCTAAGTGTCACGTAAAATTTATGATAATGGTGCGGTATTAAAATTTTAAATTCCTAATCTATTTACATACATGATCAATTTTATATAAAACTACTTGATTATTAATTACGCGCAAGGGTCTTTTAAATGCAGGAGACAAAAGTTTCCTAAATGAAAAATATTGAATATGTCATTGACAAGCGTAATAAATTGCACAGTGGCTTCCAAATCCTCATATTGAGATGAGTTAAAAAAACATGGCAGTGCTGGATAGCTCTTTCATCAGACTAAGAAAGTAATTGCGCTGCTAGTATCACTTTCATTTTTGTTTGAAATATTTAACGTGCCTAAATGTAATCTTGTTTTTCTTTCGCTTTTATATTTTCTTTCACTTGATTATTTGGTTAACATATCGTTATAATATGTTGATAAAATTATGTGAATCCCTATGTGCCAATTCATATATATTTTTACTTGTACTACATCTCATGATTTTATGGACAAAATTTAAAAATAAGGAATGAAACTTAAATTAGAACATATTTAATGTATTAAGTGCATTTGACAAAGTCTAGTTAAATAATAATTTAGCAGAAATTAAGTGATAAAAAAGTAAGTATATGTATTGTATTTACTTATGAAGTGTCTCTTTATTTGGATTATTCCAATATGCCGCTTTCCAATCCAATGCTTCATAGCATTCCACTGTTTATTCCATAATGATATTCTCAAAATATTGATTGAAAATACATAAAAATACTAAAATACGGTGAGACGCTAACGTGGAAGTGAAATAATTTGGGAGAGATTATCTGAGAAAATAGTTTTATCTGTGAACGTATTGTTATCTCTTTTCCATTCGTGGTAACGTCAAAAGTAAGATATTCTCGCTCGCATGCTGTATTCCTCTATTTGTAGTATATTAAATCTACGGACGAGAATAATGACAAAATGCTACACTAAATTTTATCTCTAACGCGAAAATTGAAATATGTTTCTGTAGTAACAGTAAAATAGTTCAAAAATGTATATTCATAATGCACGGTTACGTCTCAATCATTTAGCAAGTGGACACGTGGCAAGGGGTTGTGGTAAATCCCTGAAATTTCTATTTTGGAATATTAGGCTCACTGGAATTTCTGAAACCGTGTACCTTCACAATTTATATCAACCATTTATATATATGTCAAAATCAACAATTTTTTTTACAAAATCTGTAATTTTATAAAGAATCAAAATTCCATAATGTTCCGAACAGAAAGTTTCCATATGGCGTTTCATTAATTGCACTGTATAGATTTTATCAAATGTATCATTAAGTATTTATCTAACGTAAAATATTTAATTTATGTTTGTTGTGGAGTACTCAATTTCTTACGATTTCTGATTTACAGATTTTTGGAAAATAATTAGTTTATGTGGTAATTTTCAAGTGTTCTAAAAATAGTTTCTTTTAATATGTCGTTAGTTTTATTTCTTGGTATTTCGAAATATATTGGTATAAATTATTTAATACATTAAAAGGTGGAACTTAACACTTGGCATAGTAGGAAAACATATTAATTCATAGATATCCTAATTACTGGAATTCAATAATACTAATTTGGAAATTTTGGGCGTGGATATAAATTTAGTACTTGGAAAAATTTATTTTTGTTACATATCTAGGTCGTTTGAAAGAGCTATTAATAAGGGTCTCGGAAATGTTGTTTTTCTAATTTTTAGTATTATTCCTTCAGATATATACGGAAAATGTGTGAGAAAATATGTCACCCCCACCCCCTCTTTCCTTATTTCGGAATCCATTCAACGACCAGTTATGAAAACTACATTCGTTTTTAGAATTTCCTCAAAGATTATAGAAAATTTATATAGATGACACTAAAAGCCATAATTTTTAAAATATGCACCATGTTTTAACGCATATGAAAGCCATAGTAGGCAATATATTTCCTTTCTGAAAAATTCATGTTTTTAATAATAATATAAATACGACGTACCCTTAAATATGTATGAATGCCTAAATGTGTACGGAACCCTCGTAGTTCAATTTGTCTCTGTGTTTGACAGGTTTACAGAAACGCTTTTTAAGGCGTTGCACATCAACGCAATCTTCGCGTTTAATTTAAAGGTTAAAATATTGTTAGCCCTAGTGCTTCCCTTTTATTTTTTTTTAAACATTGCTTGCGTTTTAATGAGAAAAATTTAAAAACTTACAATAACTTGTACCAATTATTTAAAAGACCTGAATTGTTATAGAAACATATATAAATTTATCTTTACCTTCTCATTATTAAACCTAAAAAAGCATTATGTATTTTGAAATGTAATGAGATGAAAGATTGTTGGGATAAAAATAAATAATTAATTAAATTCTGTAGATTATTCAAACATTTTTGTCAAACTGGAACATTATATTTTAACAATTAAAATATGGACGATTCGTGTTGAACTTTTATTTAGTGCAAATATTATTTTCCCTCATTAAAGTTACATAAATTTAACTTCACTCTGTGTTCATTACCGTTAATTGAAGTATTATAATAATGTTAGCCATCAAAGTGTAGACGATCTGAAAATTAAAAAAAAAATTTTAATCATATCATTAAAAATATTTTTGATTATGCGGAAATAAAGATAAACCAGTAACTGACATCGCCTAAAAAATTGCCTTAAAAATATCTCTCAGCTTATAAAAAATAAGTTGTTGGCCACCATCTTATTTATTACCAAAAGGATTTTCGTAGTTCAATTATGTGAGAATGGTTCAAACTACGCTATTTTACCTTCTCTAAACATAGGTAATTAATTGTTTTCTGTATAGCGGTCGCGACTATCTATAGACCTAAATTCAGTGATAAGTACATTTGCTTAATTTTAGGCCCAGACAAATGTCGTTCCTGTTCAAATGATAAATTTCACTAACTCTTGTACAAAATTTTTCCACTTCTTGGTGGATATTTTTATCAATTCTTCGTTTATCCTCGTTTTTTTAGTTAACATGTGCATGTAAAGTTAAACATTACCCGTGTTTGACATTTATCAGTATTGCGTCGGTGTTTGCAATTTAAAAACTTTTCACTGCACAAAGTGATAAGCAGGAACATAGAGGATTTGTAGAAACATCTTTATTTTTGTTTGGAGATTTTTAATATGTAATATCAAAACCGTTCGCAAAATATTTCATTGTTTAGAAAATAATCCTGATTTGCTGTTATTTTGATATAATTCCAATTTAAAATTACTGTAACATTACTTTCAATTTCAAAATTTTGCGACTTTAATGGATTTCTGATGCCAAATTGTTTGAAATAATTGAATTAGATTTCTGGGTAAAATTCAAATAAACAATTAGATAAATATGTTTTACTGACCGACAGAAGGGTACCGCTACCGATTTTAAAAAATCCGCCAGCGGTAATTTCGATAGGAGTGTGTACAAGTTGTGTCGAAAACCGTTTGAGCTGAAATGGGAGTAGCAGTTGGTTAATAAACTGATAGTCTTCTCTATAAAAGTTACCAAATATAATAAAAGAGATCAGTGAGGATCCGAATGAAAATTGTGAGATGGTTTAATAAAGATGTATAGTAATTCTTCGCTATTCGAGAGGGTTATGTTTTACGAATTTACCGCAAATAAAGAGACAATCAATCAATAGAGAAATGAATCTTCGACGAAATTTTAAATATTAAGTCACGTGACTTAATATTTAAAATGATTTAATTTCAGAATATTTTTGGCATAAAGTCACAAATAGCCATTCATAAGAACAAAATTAAATTTTACTTGATCTATTTCTTAACTTCTTTTAATTATCGACGGCTGTATTCTTTTAATTTATCTCATCGACAGGCCATTTTTTTATAATATATTATGGGTACTTGTGTGTATGCTTGGGCGTATGTCTGTGTACGTGCGTGCGTACCTTGGTGCTAATCATACTGATGTTTATGAGTGTCATTGCGTCAGTACCGTCACAGATTTTTGGTAAATACAATTCTTAAATCAAGGGAATGCAAATACCCAAGACGGCGAATGGCAAATTCACGGGATTAATGGATTCAATTCGTAAGCTTCAGACATTTGGATCATCACGAAATGAATGTGTGTCTAAAAATATATTTATTTCTAAAACAAATGTCTTTTAAACTTTAATTAAAATTTTGGTTCATTTTGTACAAAAAGTAAGTAATTTAACACGTTGAAAATATATATAGTTAGATGACGCCTCTCATCCAAAATATTTCAATGGAATGAAGATATATAAAATGTTAAGCCTTCAAGTAAATGCCTTGAAGTACAAGCGAATGCAATCAAATTGGAAATGGGCTGAATTTGTCATATAAGTTAAACCCAAATACTCAGTTACATTTCCAAAGGCTTGGAGGCGCTTCGTATATAAACAAAGATAGTGTTTAAAAAATCTGACATTCAAAATTCTACGATTGTGGTCAAGCACAACGTTAAAACTTACCGCGTCTAGGATATTTTCATCTGATGTACAGAGGGCCAGTTTATTGATGAGTCGAGACGTACGTCTTGCCTGATGAATGTCACATGGAATGAAAATCATGTTAAGGATTTTATATAAATTATTTTTATATCCAGTGTAAAGATTAAGTGGTTATTTATTATAGGCAACTGATGATAAAATAAACATAGAAAATATACGCAACACAAAACCTCAGTCATTAAAACAATTTGTAATTGTATTAGTATAATTTGACATTACCGAAGAAAAAAAACGCTTGGTTACACCAACGTTTAAAGTGTAGCGATATTAAAAGTTAAGTTAGCAATTGACAATGCGTCAAAAGGAAATTTGAGTTTAAGTATATTGTCGGCCATTAGCAATATAAGTGTCACATAAAAGGCTTATTACTGTGCAATCACTTTTACTGAGAACCTTACAATCTTTTTTGAACTCTAAACCAAATATAAAGTAACATAGCAATCTAATTGTATTTGTTAATAATGTAAGGGGTATTTAATGTATTATTTTATATTATTAAATTGTCATAACACTATTGTCAATACCGTTAATATACTTTATGCAATCGATTCGTGGTAATCAGACTAAGATTCGAAATAACGCGTTTACAGGAAACGTCTTGAAACCTATTGATCATTATGTCACAGAAGTTAAAGCTGCGCAGGAAGTAGCATTTTTGTAATATAAAAAAAATTATACCCTAAGAAAGTAACTTTCAGCTGTATACAGAGTAGTCAAGTTAGCATAAAATACTTTATTAATCTCATTAGATGTTTTGTGGGGACAACCAATTGAGCAATTTCCTCTTTCATGCAAGCATATCGTTTAACGTAGCTCAGTGAAATCACTTGCTCGTATATTCTAAATATCATTTCATTTTTATTGTCATTTTGCTGTTAAAACATGTCGATTCTGTACTCTGTGACAAGAAGTAAAATTACAAATAAATTATGCGTATTGTAATTAGCGTATCGTTAATGCATTTTAGTGTCCATCGGTAGTCAGTAGATATACCATTCTTAGATAGGGAATTTTGTAATTTCATATAGGTACTATGGTGTAACAGTAATATTCAACTAATAAGTAAATGTATTTTTCTAGATAATAGCCCAAAATATATTTGTTAATCACACTAGGAGCAAACGTGCTACACAGCCCTAATCTGAACCCTGCCCTACAAGAATTTGTAGTTAGCAGAACACCAAATAGGAAACAGAAATTACTTTACTACAAGTAGAAGAACTAAGTGTTATTATAGATCAATAATAATTAATTGAATATCGATACATTATTTTTGAATATCGATCATTAGTCATCTTCATTTAATTCATGTACTATTTTTTAAATATATAAATATTTCTGTTTATTATTTCAATTTCTATTTCCATTGTTATAATTAACGCCAGCGATACAAATTTAGTGAATGTATAGTTTTGAGAAAACATGCAAGGAGGTCAATCACAATAACATAGCCTGTTCACTTTATAATACGATCTAAGTAAATATATCCTCTTCTTTCTCTATTCGGCCATAGGGATTTAGCAATTTTGTATTTAAATTATGATACTGATTTCATGTGGAAGTTTTGATTTTGTTCCAAAATTTTTAGATGAATTCATTATCTTAACACGATAAATACTGGCGCGCCGTAAACATAATTTTGGTGCAAATTTTTCATTCAAGTTGTTGGAAATATTTGAAGTGATCTAATCACAAATTTATTTATAATTTAATGATAGTCCGACCACAAATTCATTCTTACCTCATCAATTAGTCCATCAGCCGTGTTGCAAATGTAAATCAAATTTATAGCTGCCAAAGAAATTATGGAAAGGAAGTTTAAAAATATGTAAAGCGAAACTTGAAGCGACCTATATGCGTTTTGTTCTACGAGGAGAAGATATAATACAAATAGCACAAAAAAGATGTGAAAATATAAAATCATAAAATTCAGAACAGCATTCATTAATATTTCAGTTGAATACATTGAATTCATTTTCTGTGTTATTGTGATCAATTCCAAATGACAGTTCCTATATGTATTCAATATTACCATGACGTCTTCTGAACTAACAGGTTCGGTAATTTTGTTGTAAAAACCGTTTAATTTTGTTTTCAAGAGAATAATATTTGAATTTAGCAATTTAATTCTAAAGCAAATGATTTCAATAATGCAGCCTATCTTGATGAACGTCAAGAAGTACCCTATGTATGCTATATAAAATACAATAAATTCAATTGTGCTAATCGACAGGTTCACCCTTACATCTATGTTTATGATCAGAGCAATCAACCAAATCACAACGAAAACTTTTGTCTTCTGTATTGGTCGCCCATCAGCAGGACACCATCTGCATTTTGAATCTAACTTTGAAATATCGACTAAAATTGAATTGATTTTTGTGCTTTGTACTATTGATATAAACCAATTAATACAAGGTGGAAAACAGTTTATGCCGATGGTGATAAAGATACGAACTAAGGCGTCAAAGGTATCGAAATATTCATTGTATAACAAAGCATGTGAAATTGCTTTAATAAAAGCAAATAATGACCCCATAATAACGAGAAAGTTGAAAACTAAATAAACTATTTCAAAGTTAAAATCTCTAAAGTTTATTTGATGTAAATATTTAAAGCCGTTTAAAGGGGTGTTGTAATAAAATCCAAGAAGTCGTAAAAGAGTGTAATAAGGTTTTAGTTCATCGAGTACTGCTTTGATATCAGTTGAAGGCTTCATTTTAAAATGATACGTTATTGATATTATATAACGGCACTAATTACTCGTCGACATGAAATTTAACTATACATCGATGATATGAGATAGAATTATAACTATTTTCTGATGAATGTTTTGGGTAAACTATTATACAAGCACCAGCGATATGACCGACAATTATATTCCACCGAGTAAATGGAAATTTTATCGGTATTAGAGAAAATCATTTATTAAAAGTCTTTTATTCAGCCTTCATAATTTCGATAACAGTCGAGGTAACGAGTTGAATGATAACAGAAATTTAATGTGTATTGTGTTCAATCATAACTTGAATGATTGCGTCGCGCAATTGTAAATTGTAATAAGTGAAGTTATGAATAATGTCGGTAATCACTAACGTTTATAATGTGTTCATTTTTCAAATAAAAATACAGTCATTACTATTAATATTGATTAAAATTGAGTAATTGCTGGTTGCAAGTTTTAATTATGACTAGAATTTTTGCTAATGATTTTTTTTACTATTTCTTCGAGACCCGCATATTTATTATTAAGTTCTGCACAATACGAAACAGAACGAGAGCTTAACGGCTCACGCAAGATTTGATAAGACTGAAAGGGCAAGCGAAACATTTTTTAACCGGTTTTTCCTTTACATAATTAATCAAGTTATGAATCGATATATTAAATTATCTGCTTAACTGTAATTGTTTTTCTGAATATATGTTATTAGAAATAATTACATTCATTGTAGCATGGAATGTGTGTCATATTCATGAAGTTCAATAAATTTGTAATAATTATAATTCGCAAACAACAACAATCATAACCTCTTAATGTGTTTATTTAAAAATTTCGAAAATACGAAAATGTCAATCATTTAACTGTATCATTAGTTATAATTACGCATGTAAGTTTAAGTTTTTTATTACCGATCAAACTGAATTTTATCCAAGAAAACATATTCCACATAAAGTAATCAGTAAATAAATAAACATGGCTATGCATATTTCAATATTTCTTTAATTAGAAGCTTAAAAGTGTAGCTAATATTAAAACAGTAGCTTAGGTAATCCTACGTACATGTAACTTACTGAAACTAGAACTTGATAATTGGAAGAAATCATTAAATAACACTAAGTATCATTGCATTTCTTTACATAATGAGACAATATTCTAATAGAGAGGATGCAAAATAATGTGGTACGCTCCATTCTCCTCAGGATTGGTAAAATATTTTTTTACGTGTCCTATTATAATTAATGAAAATATTCGTAAATTCAGAACAAGATGTTATCAAGTATATGAGAAATTCACAAATATTTGCAGGAGTTTAGTGTACTTACCTCATTTTATATTTTTGTTATGCATTCGCTAGTGATGCTCTAATGATTTTTATCCGGCCAGTTTGCACTTTACAGTGGCCTCGTCTAAATGCAAAACGTCTTACTTAAATGGGACCGCTGACCAAACGACTGAAATTGCTCCAGCATACATAACATACCCATAAAGGAATTTTCTTATGTGAAACTTGAATTGTTTGCGGCAAAAGCCATACATTTAAAGATCTCAAAACACATATTAAATAATTAATTTTTTGTGATATTCACTTTTCTAATAAATAAAGATTGAGTAAATATGTTTAGATATCTGGTTATCACTAATCTTTAAATACTTTAGTTATTAAGAATTGTCTCGTTTGAAAATCTGCAAAGTTATTAGTTACCATTGGTTTGATAAAAATTAATAAAATGCGATAGACAGCGCAAGAAAACAACTATAAATTAATATACCTTAAAAAAGAAAACAAATTTCATCGCACAGTTTAAACTTTTAATATAAACATATATAGTGGCAAAGATAAACTACGGAACGGGGAAGAGAACCGTTGGGTTTTCCATAGAAAGAATGAGCACTGTCTGTAACGTTTTAGTTTAGAATTTTTTTTAACACAGTCTCTGATGCGGGTGAATTGCGAATAATCAAAAATACATAAATCTATAAATAACTAGGCACACATCGACGAGTAAATGTCACGTATTAGTAACTCCTTTCTTTTTAAATAAATAAAAATGTGACTAGCTCATAAATAATCTTCTAATTTGGCAGAAAGGTGTTTTGTAAATTACACCAAATACATCAGACACAATACAATCAAAAATCATCCTAATTTTGTGGTTTTAAATATTAATTAAGAATAACCAAATTTCTTTTATTAATTTCAGTCATAACGAACTATTATATTTTGCTAAACCAGTCATAAAATTTTTTGTCAAATAATCTATTGGCCATTTATCCACTTTTATAGCAAGTAAATAAAAAAAAAAATTTCAACAATGATAAGTGATGAAATTATTTGATATACATTTTTGGCTAATAAATAATTTTTAAAATGTAAAACAATATCAAAAATATTTTGAACTTCCAAAACATCCAAAAGAGAATTTTATTCTTCATTTCTACGGAAATAAATGTCAATTTCAAAAAATGTTCTTATGGTTTAAGTTATTTCACTGTATTTTAATAATATTTGCTTTATGATTCTAATAGTATCTAATAGCCGTTTTCAATCTTAGAAAAAAAACTTCTTAAAAATTTTATAAAATTTTAAAAACTAAATTCCCTGATTATGAAGCTGAGAGATTAAATTATTTAAGAATGCAATGTGATAATTACGTCAAGACAATTAATGATAAGTTATAAATGAATGTTTTCAATAGTGGACGGAAAAGTCTGTGCGAGCATTACAGAAACAAAATTAACAATGAAAAGTTTTATATATATATATATATATATATATATATATATATATATATATATATATATGTGGTGCGATCTCTAACCAGTTTAACAACATAGACGAAATGGTCGCAAAGGATGTAAAAACTGACAATTTAGAATTCATCCTACCAGTGTTAAATGATTAGATTCAATTTTTCGAATAACTTCTACATTTATCTTATGAACCACTCATGGGTCAGAAAATAAACCAGTTTTATCTAAGAAAAGAGTGCGGATACAAAAATAATTTGGAGAAAATGTTGATCTTATTTTGGACTAACCAAAACCTGAGTCCGGAACTTCTAATAATGGTAATGCTGCAAAGCTTTTTTTAAATCCAGAACTGTCCGCTCAAATAATAAAATAGACTTTAATTAAATAAAAAAAATTACACTTAATTTTTATTATAATAGCTAGTTGATACGAGACAGTTATTAAAATGCCGTCTTTTCGCAAATGATACGGTCAGATATTTCGTGTGAAAGTGTGCTTAGTAAAATATGCCTCTAAATTTATTTAAACATCTGACCCATGGACGGAAATTCATATTTTCAGCACTTTTTTCCATAGTTCAATTAACTGAAGGAAACCAAGATGCAAAAAATAAAGATTTTAGAAGGTATAGCGAACGAAACTCAAGAAAATGCAGTCAAGAGAAATCCCATAGAAACATTTTTAACTTTATCTTATTGAATTTAGATCCTGCAATCTGAAGTAAACAAAAAGTAAAAGAGAAAAAGCTCCAAAATTTGCCAAAAAAGCATCATCTTTACTAAAAGCATCACCATTTAATGTATCTTTTGATGAGAAAAATCGGAATAAGAACAAAACTAGTGACAAATGTGATGAATATGGTGATGGTGACGGTAATGATTTTGGTGATAATAATACATTGATCTGATTTTAAAACTAATGACATTATATCTACAAATATGATATCAGAAAATGGTTCTAGTTAATCGATTTATTACTACTAATGGCATTTAGAATGTTGAGACGTAATGATCCTAGAGGGTAAAATAGGTTTAATTTCTTATTACTGTTTAGTTATATAAACAAAATATTTGAGTGAAATAGTTTAATTTAATGCTAGTCAGGTTTCTTGCATAAGTGTGTAATGGTAATTAGATACCAATTCTAGAAAACATTGTTTCTATATATATATATATATATATATATATATATATATATACACATGGAGATTTCAAAAGTAATCTTGGGAACTTGATGAATATTGCAATGAAAACAGTTCCATTATTAAATTTTGTTATAAAACGTACAATAGCAAATGCTATTTTTGATTCCAAGATTATCAAATCAGCCTTTGAGAGTTACAAGAAAAAATAATAACAGTTCTGTATTCTATCTCATCTACCATAATAGGCCATAATACGTTTTTACAATTCAGACATTTATTTTTTTTTGTCTTTCTTAGTTACAAAATTTTCAACAAAATACAGCATACTCTATCACACCGATAAGAAGATAAGGTTATTATACTGTATGCATCTTGCACTATGTACGATCAGAAGGACTGCCTTTAGCGGCAAGATGCTCTGGTAAACGTATAAATACATTGCTTTCTACCTGAATACAAAAAAAAATCAAAGTATTTAGTTTGTAATACGTAATATTTCTGGCACCGAATCCAATTTCGAATCAAAAAAAGTGAATATGTAAATTTGTTGTTTCGTTGTGTCATATTAACTTACACATATTAATAAGTTCTAAATGTAATGAATTCTCTAAATATTGATAGCTATCCAATTCATAATCACAAATCTGCATATTATAAATATCACGAAAACAATAATTACCGATTTGAATTACCCATGCTCGTAAAAGAAAAAAATTGTGTCTAGCTGCATATATTCGAATGGTTCGAATTCTCGTCAAAGTTTATTCTTGAAGAGTTAGTGTTTAATAGAATACATTCACTTTTTCTAACATACAATGAACATCATAAATTTTTGCAAGCCATCATTATGGGTGATGGAAAATTCAAATAAATAACCGCCATTGTCAATATATTCAGAGAGTTGATAAAAATACGGTGTTGAATATATTTGGATTAATATATTCAAACCTGCTTTAAAGAACCGACCTTAAAAGAATTATAAGGGAGTCATTCATGCTGATCGAACTACGCGTGGAGAGATTTCTTTGTTAAAGATACACTTTAATGCATTTTTAATTAATTAAATCGCTGTAGTAGTGAGCAAAAATAAGCTCTCATCACGAGGTATTATAATGAAAATAATAATTTGACATGGGTAACCGACATGCATAAGTTTTACGATACCCTGCATTACCCAATAAATTATAACAAGAACAAAAAGGATACCTTCATTAATTTTCACTCGTGAATGTAACAGTCAGTTATCACATTGTGTTGCAAGAAAATTATTTCAACCTCCTCGCACGGTGCACACAAATTTTTCATCAATTTCTAATCTATGTTTATAAGTCCCTAGCGAAACTAATATCAAGGTTCATAGGGAAATGTTTAAAAGAACTGATAAGGCAGTATTCAATCCTATAAATTAAGGCAAGTCACAGTCCGTTAATAGAATGCAATCCTTTTAAGCAGGGCATTTTGCTGATAGCAATGAGGCACCGTGGTAGCTTCTTGATTTCCCCTTACATACACCACATCCAACTGTGATTCATATTGTGCACTTGTCAAATGGAGAGTGCGTATACTTTAATGAGAACAACATCCAAGGAAGGGTTTTACTACCGTCCAAGACCACATTAATGGCCTACTTTCAATTTTGTCACAAGGTTCTATCGCCAAACTTTGTTACACAGCGATGTCCAAGTTTACTATGCCTGGAATGTGTCAAAAAAAGTGGAAACTCCCTCAGTCATGCGTAAAATAATATTATAAGTAATGCTGAATGTTTCTTTTTACGTATGACGCTGTGCCACGTCTGGAGCACGATAAGCCATAGAAACTATCTTGGAACTGTCAATGAAGCTCTCGTTTAGGAATGTGCAACGCGTAGATGCATCTCATACTCTACTCTCTATTAGAGACTGTCTATTGGAGAATGATTTCTTCTAGGTCGAAACTAGTCGTCTCGTAGGGTCACCAGGAAAAATCAGGGAACTATATGCAATCCTCATATTATCTTGTAGTCTTTCAGACCCACACATATTTTAGGATAAGAACCAAGAGTACATGGCGAAAAACATTTTACGATGGCTATAGCAGACACACCTGAACATGACATTCAATAAATTCGTTTAAAACAGAGTCTTTATGAAAACTGAAGATGAAATAATGACACTTTTGTTGTAAAAATTAAAAGATTTCGAAATATTTAGTCCTTCGTGACGAGGCGCATATAACTCAAATGAATAAAATATACTTAAGAACTGAACTGTGATGTTCGAGCTTAGCGAGCAGGAAGTGATTTAAATGGTCCTTCAGTTACTGTCGGAATATAAATATAGGCTCCACCATGTGTTATGGCATGTGGGATCAGAGAATGGTATACTTTTTTCTAATCGCCCCTGGATGGTCGGGAAAAACATTTTTTGCAAATTTATGGCTGACCCAAATAAGAAAATGTAAAGATATTTTTGGACCCGTGACTTTATTTAATATAGCCGTCACTCTATTCAGTGAGGCCATACAGCTCATTCAGTGTTATAGTTGTTAATAAATCTTGGTCAGGAACCTATCTAGAGTTTTATTAAAATTAGTTTTACTAAATCTAGTCTACTAGGGTATGATGCTGCATAAATATTAGCTGATAGAATAGGACAAATCAAATTATACAGGATATCCGAAACAATGGAGACATTATAGCAGGAATAGTTGTATTACTAATTGAGGACTTCCCCTAAATTTTACCGGTGACTCAAAGAAACACGCCAAAGATAAAACCAAATCCTGTGTCAATTCGTCCAGCGAATAGGCAAATATCTAGAAATTTAGCTTGAAAATAAATATGAGAGTGCACCTCTGTAGGATAATAAAGGACATTTTGGATAAAAATTGAAAAGGCTGGATGGAAACAGCGCCCAAAAGTAGCACAATATTTTTATTCGTGGTCGACGTTTATCTAACGATCAATACTCCTTAATTTCTCGCTATACGTTTGTAAATATAACCACGCAGTAGCGGGTAGACACTAGTTTCAATATCATTTTATTTATTTATTTTTTGCTTAAGGTATTGAATTGGCAAATTTATATATTTTTTCAAATTTTGTAATTATTTTCACTTTTAACAGTTTTGATGTCTAATGACGTCTTTGATGAAAGTTCTCAATATATGAACATACAACCGAGATTTGTATGCTCATATATAACGAGACATATATAACCGAGACTTGTATGCTCATATGCTCACACATTGAGATATATGAGCATACAACCTTAATTTGGACTACATTTTGTTAATATTTTTTAGGTTATTTCTCAAGAATGATATAAATTTTAAGGCGGATTTACTATTTCAAGCAAAAAATTGTGCCCTTGTAAATACTTGTAACTCTGATTACTCTTCCTAACTAGTACAGTAATGTTCTAACTTCATTATCCGCTTAATTTTTATGAAGTAACCATTTTGAGTGAATTGTTATATATATATATATATATATATATATATAAATATATATATATATATATATATATATAAATATATATATATATATATATATATATAAATATATATATATATATATATATATATATATATATATATATATATATTTGTTATCGCTTGGTTAAAATTCTTTTTAGATATGATAAATAGTTGCATTGTAACGACATATTACAATTATGTGCGAACGCAGTATTATATCCGCAGAAAGGATCTCGACTTTCGTAAAAAACTTTGTGTCAACTAGCTTTTTCGCAACCCAACTTGGATGAGCCTTTTTTATTGGGGGATGGAGTGCATATGACATCACGGTCGAATCAGTTAATTTTGTTTCTATGGTTCTGTGGATATTTTTATTCGTACCTCTAAAGCTACCTTGAGTTTTATTTTGAAAAAAAGTCTTAGTATCGTTTTGACTTCACTATATAATAATATTCACTTAAATATATTATTTACTTCCACCAGCTCTTTATGGAATAAATTAGCTGAAGAAATTTTTTGTTTGGTTGCTGGTAATTATATAAATAAATAATTATTGCTTATGGTGAAAAATCCGATTTTATTGAGATGATAATGCCTTGCTTTAAAATTAAATGTTGCATACCAAAATATTTGGACGATGTCAAATTTGTGCGAAGTTCTAAAGCATATTCAAAGGTAAAAGGAAAGTAACATTGAAGAAAAAGATTGAATAAACGCGGAATGCAGCAAAGTTGTTTAGTGTTTGAACTAATAAAATAATAAAATGTAACAACGTTCCCTTCATATAATGTTGGTTACTGATTTAGGTACTAATATATTTCTGCTTCGAAGAGGAGACTAAAACAGTAAGCGTGGCCGGTAAAATAAATATACGAATAAATGTGAAGTCAAATAAATGTAATTTATTTACTTTGTTACGTCATGATCTGTAATATGTAAAAAAGCTGGTTTCAAATAGAGAGGACCAAAAGAGAATAATAATATAATATAATGATAGTTTTATAGGAAGGTTTACCACAAAAGGGAAGAGAATATAGCAGATGCGCTGCATGGGCCGCGAGCAGCAGCCCTGCGTGTTTATAAAAAAAGAGCGCAGCACCAAGCTTCGGGACGACTCCAAGACGTGCCTGAACGCTTCATGACTGGATGGCAGCGTGCTGTTTAGACCAGCTGGGAGAAGTCATTGCATACTATTGTTTATTATTGTTTTATTGTCAGCAGTGTTAGTAAGTATGTGGAGCTACAGTATTCCCTATAAGGCAAAGTGTATAGGCAGCTAAATTGTACGCACAAAAAGTGTTGTCTGTAGTGCTGCGGGAAGTGAAGTAGTAGATAATGTGCCCGAAAGTTTTGTTTGCTCTCTATACTGCGACAAATTGCTGGACAATTGATCCTAGGGTGTATTTAATGATGACTGGTTGTTATTACCTCTGAGTGTGTAGACAGTTTTGAGGTAGTCAACGAAGATTGTTGCTTATCTTTCTTGTAGTTGAGTGAAGGATATCTTGTTATTTTAGTTAAGTACCAAGGTACTTAAGGAGTACCAAGGTACTTTGTGGGAGCCATTATTTTGTGGCTGCTAAAAAAAATTGTGTCTTGTGATTAGTTCATATGCCGGCCTAATTTACATTGTGGATAAATTTGATTGTAGCAAATCAATACCCTTTGGGTATGTGCGGGCGGATGTGATGAGATGGCATTACGATATTGTTTGAAATCCCTATTAGATAAAGTGACTTGCCTGAGAAGTAAGAGATTTATGTGAAAATAAACTGTGTCGCTCCGTCCTTTAGTTATGCTTCTGTTATTTTTGTGTATGATCTGATATGCTGAGATCATTTCCACACGAGAATATCGCAGACGATGTTTCATTGCCCACTGATATGATGTATGCTAGTCGTTACAGAGATGAAGATCGTAAAATCATGATCTGCTTGATTTTTCTAAAAAGCTTGAGGGTCATGTGTGTCGCCAAAAAAAATTCTATCGCAGTCAACATTCTCACCTTCCTCCCGGGTATACTGAGGACCCTTGCAAAAATATGTTATTTTCTTCCTCATATAAGTCGCAGGTCCCCTAATAGCTTTCCTTCATTTTTACAACGTATGTAGCGAACGTTTTAAATTATTCAAAGGTCTGTCCATTCTCAACCAACTAATGGTAACTGAAAAAAACTTAAACGAAAGAAAGGCGGCACGCCTTTCTTTCGTTTGTTTTACCAGTCTATTGTATTACCCTGACGCGTCTAATGTAATAGTATCTGTTTTATCATGCTCTATACATTAAAAAAAATATGCTCCATGTCTTGTTTTTTGCAACTGCAAGTACAGGTTGGGCTATATCTCAGTGCATACACATATAAATTCACGCGGAAGGTGCCATGTCTCAAAAGAAAGTGAGACCCTTAATAGTCGGGTTTGAGCTAAGTCATCTCAATCCGCGTATAAATACTGAGAGAAAATGTCCTAGTGGTTCCGTCCATTAAAATTCGGTAAAAACTATCTAGCTTGCCAGTGAGCACAAACGATTTCAAAAGTGTGTTTGTTGTCGTTTTTTCATACTAATTAGTTCATTTAATATGTCATAATTCCTTCCATCGCGTCTACTTGGATTTAGCCGCGCGCTCCATGAAGACGAGATCAGCGAGAAAGAGTCACATGAACAATGAAAAAAGAAACATGTCGAAATTAAAAACGCTTCCAATGAAGAAGTTCTACAAACTTTGGTCACGGCCACAAGCGGCATGCCCTGCGACCCTCAGTACGACTCTCCTGACTAATTGAGCCCTAACGCATTACGGAGCACACCACGGCGGTGCGTAAGTTAATATACCCAAGTATGTTCCGTATACATTAGCTTGAAGATTTCTGTCTTCAACCTCCTGTTAGCTCTGGCTTTCCGAGTCATGTCGTGGAAGGCCACCCTGGTCCTCCGACCATGGCACTGTGCGCACGACATGAAGCTACGCTTAGACTCAGGAACCTTACCTAAGTAAGTTACTTGGTCACGCACGTCTATTCTGTGCTAGGAAATTAAAACCGTTACATCCCTCGCCAGTGTGTCCGTAAAGGAAACAGCTACAGACTTTGGCGAGATGGAGGTGTGCAAAGCTAAGCTTGCTTTTAAGTACCCAGTCTAATAGTAAGGCGGGAGAGTTCGCCGGTTCTCTATTTGTCTGCGGCTCGCTACTCTGACCAAAAACCGCGTCGGCTAATAGCTTGGGTACATTGATGAATAATTCGATAGATGCCTTATAGATTGAATGTTTTGCGTATGGACGCGCTTTGTATGCTGGTCTTACATTTTTCGAACGCTTAACTCACTTCCTGCGTCCAAACGATGGATATTTTGCATCGCTACTTTGCATTATATACCTGACCATTCGTTAAGTGGCAGTTAATAATTGATAACAGGTAAACAGTTATATGAGTATATAATGCGTTAATTGTCTATTTTTGAAGAGACATATTAGAAATTCTTACTTTGTTTCAACGAAACATTCACATATATATATTTCCTTAGTCCAGTATTAAGGATCATAACATGCTGGGTTGCATTGAAAGGAGAGTCGATGAGCGTGGATATAAAAAAGCATGGACTATGGAGTGAGTTTACGTAAAAACGTGTAGTTTATGTAATTATACAACATGGCTCCACGTAGCTCAAATTATTAAGCGTTAAATGTATAAGCATTGCCGGGAGTTTACATTAATCTAACGCGGGGTTAGTTTGATTATAACGAGATTTTTTCTCTTTTTATTTAATTATATATATATATATATATATATATATATATATATATATATATATATAAGTGCATTCTTATTTTTACCAAATCTTTTATAAAAAAGGCATGATTATGTCAGTGTACACAATGATTTAAATTGTGTAATATGGTTTGCTCGTATTTGAGAGGTTGAGTTCTAACAGGGCTCTTGGGACGTTGAAGTTCTTTGATTAATGTAAATAGATTTAGCTTTAATTAGTGCATGTTTTTCAAATACCCTTTAATAATTTGCAAATTATTCAAATTAATATGATCGTTTACACATAAGAAATCTGTTTCACTATGGTGCGTTTCCGAAAATATTTCTTCTTGCTGTGAGTTGGACTCGTTTTGCAATTTTTAAAGTTTAATCCTAAATAAAAGCACTAAGGATTGTTTCATTGATTTCTCTCAGCAACTTTGTACTTTAGTCGTCTTCAAAAAATTTCTATTACTAATACAACATCCAAAGGTTATATTTAAACTAAGTAGATACAGATAATCCCATCCCACGATGGAACAATTTAGATGGCATTATCTACATCTGTTTAGCTTGAAATTAATATTATTGTACAATGGAAAAACGCTACCACTATGATGTATGTAGTTATCCTTCATTTTCGGCAGGATATCTACAAGAACTCGATTAGCATGGAAAAAAAAGTGTCTTTAGTTCATGTCCACGATAAAAAGGGTTTTAAAATATGCAATTACTTTATAAACATTTTTTTACTAAACATTGAAATGTCAATTCTCTGTCAAGAGTATGGCTTAAGTTGGCACCTTTAAATTTTTGAAATTGTAGAGAAATTTTTAAAGAAAACATTTTTGAGGCAATTTGTAATCTTGATTTCTTTTAAATTGTTTATGGGCGATGCAGAGGTTTTTTTAACATCGTCAGGTTACACTCAAATTGCGTTATGAAAAGTAGCAAAAGATATATTCAAGAAAGGTTGGAAATTTTTCACTTCATAGATAAATTATTTTTTTATTTTATAATAACAAATAATGAATATTGACTTTATCCTTTAATTATAGTCATCCCTTTTTCATTTATATTTTCAACTACTTGTGTTATAATTTTTTACGATTGATGATAAATAGGTGTTTTTTTTGCTCTGGATATATGTTTAACTCTTTATTGTTCTTCATCAAAAAGATGGTTTGTCCATTATTTTCTTATATCTAGTTTTGATTTGTTGCGCACCACGCTTTTATCTTTATCGGCATAGAAATTGCCGTCCTCATTTCCAACTTCAAGATTTCGTTCTAGTTCTTTACATCTGTTATTGTTCTTATTATGAGATTCTATGTGAGCTGGTTTGATTGATTTTTGCTTATTTAATGTTTTTGCCGGTTTCTTTTAAAATTCTACCAATCACGTCGAATTCTCGAATGTTCACGTGCCTTAATTATTAAAATATTACGTTACTTGAAAAGTAGTATAGTGATACTTGAAAAGTAATAGTAGTTACTTGAAAAGTAATAATAACTAATTTAGGAAAAATAAGGACTATACGCTTATCTTTAATTACAGCCAAATTGGCATATATTTTCGCAAGTGCTCTCGCGGTGACTACGCTAAGAAGTGGACAAATTTTAGGAATCTGCAGGAGGTGGCAGATCAAAGTAATCATATCTATAATAGAAACAACTTCTATTTCCTTTGGTTTTCATCCTAATGCACAAGTCAACTAAGACTACAATTACGTTTATATTCCAAAAGCTGGCGTCAAATTTAGAGTGGGCTCTTGACGCAACTTATGATTTTGTAGAACGATGGATTTATAGCACTCTAGTAATAAATAGAAGACCCGGTTAACGGCTATTGGTTAGAATGGCAACTCCAAATTGTTGAAATTATAAGTCGATACTATTTCCGTGGCAATTTCTAATTTCGATATTTTTTTAATATCTTATTGAAATACCCAAATATAGTTGACAAATGATTTTGAGAGTTTTTGCAGATCGCAAGTAATAGATGTATTTGAGGGAAGCTAAAAATTAATACAGTTTATTAATTAAATCTTAAGAATATAAAACCTGAAAAGCTCGGTCTATTTGGTAGTTTCGAATATGCGCCAGATAAGACAGATTATTATACCTGAGTACGTTGGGTAACATAATAACATGGAGCAACTTCAAAGATGCCAGAGAGATAGCTATAAACAGCAGGTTTGGGTGTTCTATGACGTTTCCTGATTGGTTTGCATGGAGACTCGTAACCACCTAAAATATTTTCTACAAACTCTAACAGTTGTAAATCATGTAAATTTACCTGGGTGTTAAACACTTCATTTTTTTTCTTTTAATTTCAGTTATGGAATTTAAAATTCATCTTGCATTGTTTGTAGCAAATGTATAAACATTTTTTGTCCAATTGAATAACATCTCCTTCTTCTTCTCCCCGTGCAGTTAGGTCCCATTTCTCTTGGGGTCGGCCCTCGTGATCCTATATCTCCACCATGAGCGTAGTTGTGTCAATTCTGGTTGGAGTCTCCTAATCCTCATATCATTCTTAACTTTCCCAATCCAGGTCGTTGGTAGGCATCCCGGACCCTTTTTGGGTCAAAACATGGTCATACCAGCGTAGCCGGTTCTCCTGCAATTTGTTTGTCATGCTGGCAACTTTGAACGTACCCCTAATGTAGTCGTTTATGACCTTGTCGTTTAGGGTGACTCCCTCGGACCAGCGTAACATTTTTATCTTGGTTACATTAAGTCTCGGTTCGTTTGATTTGTGCAACGCCCAACATTCCGACCCATATTTGAGAGCCGGTTTTACTGCTCTTTTATATCCCTTTGATCTCAATTGGCATTCTAGTGTCACAAAATAACTACATTCAAGAAAATTTTCAAAGGAAAAGCGTAAGACAAGGAATACATTCATAAGTTATTTAAGATATTATACCTTCAAGTATAATAATTTTAATTAGTCATGTTAGGGAATGGGAATTGTGGCTAACATTACAAACGATTTCGAAGCTCAATATTTTGTAAACGGAGCAAAAAATGAAAAATGGTGATTAGAAATTAAAATTAATTTAAGAAAACCTTTCTAAGGATAAACCAACAACGTGAAATTCGCTAAAATTTTATTTCGTCCTCATATCTTCATAAAGGGAGCTAACTTACAAAATGGGAAAAGACAAATTTTAGTTTATGCCTATTAATTGAGAACTTTATCTACAAAATTTTATGCACGTCAGCTTAAAATTCTAGAAATCACGAGGGCGTGAGAAATGGATACACACACAGACATGACAAGATTATAATCTAATGAGAGACGTCCAAAATAGTTGCTGATTAATCAAAAAGTTTATGGTAGAAGAAGTCATCATATCTCAAAATGTAACTTTCAATGCTTCATTAGTAAGTGTATTATATTCCTTTATTGAAACACATAAAGAAATATAATTACTGAGGGACTTAGGAGTCAGTGCGAAAATATGGCGTACGCCTTGCGAGAATATGGAGCGCCCAACCTGTTACGTACACGGCGCCATATAATCATCGACTTTCAGCTGCCACGTTTAACATAATATTTAATGACTGGGCTGACCAATGCTTATAGATATACTACATAGAATGCAATAATTAAGTTAAAGCGAGTATGAGATAAACGAAAAATAATTTTAGAAATCGTTACAGATATTTATGTTAGTAGTTCGTTTATATAATTCTACAAAAAATGAATACACGTTAAAAAGTATAGATAACCGTTCTGCAACAACATTTCTGCTTCAATAATTTTTTTCTTACAAAATTTGAAGGTGAATTGACGTGTTGTCTCATTTAAACAGCCATTCATTCCCTTAGACGCATGCAAATTATTTAAGCTGATGATTGAATATCACCGTTTAATTGCATTTTTTATTAAACTAGATGTCTGCGATATATAAACAATATGTGTTGTTTAATCCAAGTATCCAGAAATGGAGTGCGGTATACTTTTGACGGATATTACTTGTAGACGTTCTCATCTTGTCAGTTGTGACCATAGTAAATGAATATATTTGAGAACAAATATATAATAAATAATTGACGAAACAATTTAACAGCTGCTGCTCTTGCAGCGCTACACCCCACTGGACATTGTGTTTTCCATAACAATGACGTTTGTGTGTTTTCTAGGGAAAGCAATCAGTTTTATTATTCGTGTGACTGTTTATTGAGTATTTAAATGTTTTGCTGAAAATCTGTATTAGGCAGGCTTTAAATCTTTGTATTAAATTGAACACGTGTAGTATACACATGCTATATCGAATTTATAGTTCTCATACGTATATATTTGCTTTTGTTTTTTATGAATTATTAATTTTATTTGTGATGATTGAATATCACCGTTTAACTGCATTTTTTATTAAACTAGATGTTATGTTTCTCGTTATGTTTCTGTAGAATCGATTTAATTATTTTTTTAAGTTAATATTGCTATAACAGGTACCATGCTATTTTGAGATAAACGAGCGAATGAGTATGTATTGATAAAATAGGATCTTAAATTATGACGTCTTTGTTGGTGAGGATGTTACTACGTAGAGCACATTTGAAAGTTTTGGCATAAAGAAAGTTGTAGTAACCCTATATCCCAAGTCTGAAATAAGACTGAAGTTTCATTTAACAATCCTAGACGAATTTTCTAAAGAATTTTCCATACACTTTATATTATATACATAACAAATACGTGTAATATTAATATTTATATATGTAACATAAAATAGACCTGAGCAAATGGAGAAACTCTTTTCTGTTGCAAATATGTAAAAGATTGAAATATACTTGATTCTGATTAATTGTAAATCTAAAACGTAAGGGAAAGTATTTATTCACTATTTTTACAGTCTGTTAAAGAGTTACATCTTAAATCTGGCTTCCAGTATTGATCATTTTGACTCTCTGTAAATTCATTTTTGAAATCACATCCGTATGTCCGTGCAGTAAAACAGCGTTTAGAAGCATATGTAAATCTTCAAAGAAAATAAACTTCTCGACTTCTAATACGATATGGAAAGTTTGATAGGAAAACGATATTTCTAATCCATACTTGTGTTATTGGATTATCGACCATTACGTTATTTGCAATTACTGTCAATGATTAATCTCAAACGTATTTTAACCTTAAACGTATATTTCGAAGCACATGAATCAAATGAATCAACTAATTTATCGTTTCAATAAAGAAATATAAATGGTCTCTGTCATACTACAATAAATTTACTTTGTTATAAATGTTTATTAATTTCTTATAGTATTTTCACAGTTTGGTTCACGCTAGACTCCACAAATTATCAGTTAAATCGTTAAATAATTCGAATCAATCACAACCACCGTGGCGAATACGGAACTTATTTTTACGACAACCTTAATTGTATTTAGATTACATGACGTACCGATTCTTAAACATTAATCTTACAAAGAAAATTCGATTTATGTAATTCATGTGACGATACTGTTGGCGGCGAATGTTTATTGTAATAGTACATTTCAATTGATGACCGGCAGTTATTTATATCCCATCAAACTTCTGTCAAATAATGTCAACATTATTGCTGTAGGGAAACATAATATTTATATTTAAATAAGATCAAGACTACGTATCCATGTTTAGGGAATTGATGCTCTTAAAGCCTCAACTAGAAAACTTCACATTAATAAATAATTGTATTTAACAGAAAAATACTAAATATAAAATAGTTAAATATAAAAATTATGCACAATTAAATGAAACTACGTGATGTAGTATTATTTCTACTATATTTAATTTTTTTACCACGACCTAGGTTTCGTTGTATTACAACATCTTCAGGTGTGATATTAGCAAAGATGATCTTTGCTAATATCCCACATGAAGATGTTGTAATACACTTCAGGTGGGATATTAGCAAACTTTGATTTATAAACTATTACATCTTCAGGTTGCATTACAACATCTTGAGCTGGGATATTAGCAAAGATCTTTGCTAATATCCCACCTGAAGATGTTGTAATACAAAGAAACCTAGGTTGTGGTAAAGATATTAAAGAAAGTAGAAATAATACTACATCACGTAGTTTCATTTAATTGTGAATAATGAATTTCTACAAAATTAACGCCAAATATATTCAACATAAAAATTCTGAGTAACCAAACCAAAGTATTTTAGATAAATTTATGATATTTTACGCCTATAAAAGATGTACTAAGTAACATATTAAGATAACGACCAAACTAAATAAAAAGAAAATATCACGGTAGAAGTCCATTGAATCCAAATAGATCAGAAGATGAAAAAACTTGCAGAAAAATAATCAAAATTACTGAACAGAGACAGACCAATTCCCTTGCAAGATAATGTTCGCGCGCACAAAGCAAATTGTATCAATTAAATAATAACAGTTGGATTGTGTAACTCTCCATCATCCTTCGTATTCACTAGATCCTTATTATGTGAAGGAAGGTTAAATTGACTTTTTAAAACAATTCTTTAATTTAAACTTACTTAATATAAAAGAAAATAGAAATATGCAAAGATACAGAGATGTTATTAATACAAGTGTTACAAATGAAGTATGTTTCTTATGCTTAATCAGTGAGTATTTATAGTCTAGGACTTACGGATAACGTACAGATAATGTTTGAAAAGAAACTAATATTTTAAATATATTACTTTGACTCGTTGACAGATACATGTTTTTGGGGATATGGACTAATCGTTGGAAACAATATTAATAGGATGCTTACGTAGAAACACATCGTCTACTTATTCGTGGAGATGATAACTAAACTGATAACAATATTATTAATTACAAAAGTGTGGTTATCTATAATAACATTTGGAAACTAAAACAGGACGCGATGTTTACTCTGCTGCAGATCGTTTACTTTATTTATGGAAGTGATAACTTAAATTTATTGCGAAGGATAGTTGTCTAACATTTACGAAGTATCTAACATCCTGCATTAGTTAACTACCACTTCTTTTGGCCTTCAGATAATTTCTTGCAAGACAACATACTTACATGCAACTCATACTTTCATTCTTTACCTAAAGATATTTACAAATTGCCACCATGAAGATGTTGTCATACAACGAAACCTAGGTCGTATTAAAGAATTTAAATAAAGTAGCAATAATACTACATCACATAGTTTCATTTAGTTAAGAAAAATTTAATTTAGCATAAATATTGGATTTTTATTTAGAGCAACAGTTTTATAAAAGGAAAACATAATTTAAAGTAAAGGTAACGAATCGTTAAATTATCTTACATCATAATTTACGTCACAAACCTTCAAAGACACAATTGATATAAACATTTTGTTATAATGATGATCCATACGATTAAAATTGCCTTATCTTAAAATATTGCGCTCACAATTGAAAGAATGTGTAATAAAAGTAAGTTTTGCAGACATTTAAAATTGTTGGCATCGAAGTGGATATCTAACAGCTTTTTTCTATCCACTTCTCTTCTATATCCACTTCATCAGCTGCATTCGAAAATCCTATTTTTTTTTTTTCACGTTTATCGTAGTGTAGAAACCAAATATGATATCTGTGGAGAAATGGTGAACTTTTTCATACGTACATCACAAGAAAGGTTAAAATTGATCGTAACCAAGTTATTCGCATATGCAAACTTACAAAGTTAAAGATTTAGTAATTATCATACGATTATATTTCTACAAGTCCAAGCGAAAATGTTTCAAGTTGCGAATTAAACTTTCGTATAAAATATTCCTCACTTAATTGCACTTTTAATTTTGCCGATTGATCTATCTGGCCCACCCCCGATAAATTTATGACTTTTTCCTTTATATTTCCGGTGGCTTTTATCTTGACAATTGCAAAAATATTATACATAAAATTTTAAAAGTAATGTGGTTTTTAGTATCTCTTTGCGTGCCATCTTCTTGTATATTTTTAACTTAGTACTCATAGATAACTCTAATGTTATAAGGGTATATTAATGGATGGCTTGAAATATTTGGTTTGAATATCACGTGATGCGCACAGAGAGGTTGGGTTGAACGAGGAAGGAGACTGCCGAAGGTGGGAGCTGGATAAGGGGATGGGGATCCTTCTCTTCTGCTACTTCTTTCCTGCAGAGATATGTACTTTAATTTTTTTTCTTCCTTTTAATTAACCTTACCAAATTGAGTGGATCATAATCTAATCCGATGTAACTCAACCTAATCAAACATAATATAGTCCAATTTAAACAAACAAGTTAATCTCACCTAATCCAAGCTAAACCAACCAAGACCAACCTAAATTAATTTAAAACAACCTTTTCCAAAATATTAAATTCACTCATCCTTTAGTCAAATCATTGTTTATGTGCATGTGGAATCCTGGCTGTGTGCAAAATTTCAAGTTTCTAAGTGGACTAGAAGTAGGTCAGAGGTTTTGATGACGAGAGAATGAATCAGTTCTATAAATCGGATTTTTTGAGTCTTCATTTTTCAGGAATAAAAAAGTTATATGCAATTCAAAATACTTTATAATTTTCGCGTACGTCAATACAAAGTAGTTATAGACAGTTTTAACTTTATGCATCAAACAGGTGTATAGAGTTAGAGGGGTATTAAATCTAGCTCGAGATACTTCATGTGAATATGCGGGAACTGTTGTTGAAAATATGTCTGCGGCGACCATCGATTCAATTATTCGAGGGTAGAAATATTAAGCATTGTAAAATTAAGTAATTCAGCTAGAAACGACGAACTTTCACTAATAATCAACTCTGAAATATTCGAAAATTTTTGTTAGAATTCCATACTTAGAAACCAGTATTTATCATTAAATGTAATTATATATGTACCATCTGTGATACCTGGTCTACCATGACAATTTCGAAATACCCCCATTAGGTAACTAAATATTTATCTATTTATATTAGTATAGAAGATTAACACGCATTTATCGGACCCCTTTATTGTCTGGATCAAGATTCGAGAAATAACAAGTATAAACTTCATTTCATAAAGACTTTATGCTATCAAAATATCATTAAAATCAATCTTTGCAAAAGAATATGTCCATAGAAAACAATTAAACCACACTGGATTAATATTTTTAAACCAGCTCGATTATTTGTTTTAAGATTCCATTTGATTTCAGAATAACGATAACTTAATAAAGTTAATAAAATAAATTGCATGTACATCCTCACATATTTTATTTTTAAAATGTTGTATTTTATCCGATTAACAATCTACATAAACAAAATTTCACCACTTTTCCAGTAAAATTACTATCTATAAATTAAAAGACGGAAGAAAATTGTAACTAGCAAAAGCATGGTTTTGTGAGGGCTGGCGAGTTTTTTTTAATGCGCGTCCATTACAATAAAACTTTCAGAATGCAGTTGGGGTTTTATATATGTATATATATATATATATATATATATATATATATATATATATATGTATATATATATATATATATATATATATATATATATATATGTATATATATATATATATATATATATATATATATATATATATATATATATATATTACATAGAAAGAGATGAGAATTTTTAATAGGACATCGCTTTGTTCTTTATTAGTAGGTAGATACAAATTTTGAAATCATATTATTATGTACTAATTTTAAATATTGCGATTCGAATAAGCTGTCATTTAACAAATTCTTTTTACAAATACATAATTATGACACATTACTTATGAAAATATTCATAAAGTAAAGGCTAACTTTACTTTAAAAATTTTCATTTTATTAAAACCTTGAATTCCTCATAAGAATTTCTTCTCGCCTCCCACATTTTAACATATTTGAGTTTTTAATATCATTTAATGTATTACAGGAAAATCTGCTATTTAATTACAGGAAAATACTTCTAATGTTTTACTCCTGAAAATGCGACATGTGTTAAACCGAGAGAAATTTATTTTTCTCCCATATCCACAACTGCTATATTTAAAGTTAAACGTTGCAACTTATGAATTGGAATTACGAAAGTAATGTAATGGAATTATTTCATGTAAAAATGAGTATTTCAAATTTTCCAAAATTTAATTATAGGCGGTAGTGCAACACACCTACTGTTTTCATAGGTTGAATGAGAATAATTTTGAAACCGAACCATTACCTACCACTCGTGGCATTTGGTCAGAGGAACTATAATTTTCTCCATAAATTACATTTTCAACATAACCTGAAGCTTCATTAGAAATGGTTCAAGTTCACCTAATTCGTCTGTACTTACTGATTTTGCTTTAGAACTTTAGAAAAGTCATTATTAGAAATTTTACAAATTCATCTATCTCGAAAGTCACCTTTACCACCACACGTGAATTCATTAATTAATCCAATCTACTCCAAGGTTAAACGCGAGAACCATTATTTTCTTCCTGAATATTTAATACACTATTTACTGCGTTTCGATTACATTGATGAGTCACCGTTGGTGTCCAGATTCATAAACATTATCATACAATATATTTTGATCATCATCTTCGCAATTTAAATTAAACGGAATATTTTGATTTTCTTAATACAATTTGTTGAAAAAGACTTTTATTATCCGGTAAACATTGTAAATTATTTTCATCAATAATAATATCACTATACCAAGAATTATTATTTTTAAGATATTTCAACGCAGCCTCAACATTATTACGGTTTACAACAAAATATATAAACAGTTTACCATCATTTTTTCTAATAAAAATAAATTTTGAAATAATATCAATAGAATAAAGATAAAGAGGTTGTGAAGTCTGTAATGTATTGATGAAAATTGAT
Source organism: Druceiella hillmani (assembly GCA_039881145.1). NCBI lineage: Eukaryota > Metazoa > Arthropoda > Insecta > Lepidoptera > Hepialidae > Druceiella > Druceiella hillmani. The sequence goes on from JAYKKI010000010.1 coordinate 26,514,465, forward strand.
GACTATATCTAAATTGATCACCTTTCAGTCGACATACTGTAATAATCAGGTGAAGTTTAGCGATTAATTGTTCTTCAAGAAATGTTATTTTGTTTTAAACGTCAGGTTGTAGTCCAGCATTCATATTATTGTCTGTGGAAAAATTAATTAAAATTTGTGACAAAGAGTACAAAGTTCATCTTGTTGAATACGTAAATAAAACCAACGACGATGACATACATTGCAATGTGTCAATTGCATTTTTTTCTAAGCAGTTTCTAAATTAGCGGCTTGTTAAAAAAATAAGTATTTTCTCATCGTAATTCAGCATCTCGAGTTGTTTTCTGACGTTCTCTTTCACCAGACGTCAAACGGTTACTGTCGCTTTCTTTACGACCAGTTAAATAAGTCTTCGTGGTATTTCGCTGTGACAATAACAAATCCAAAATTGTTAAAATTATTTCATTTTAGACGATTAAAGAAGTCTCAACAGCGGAAGTTAGTTAAATTTTCCCTTACAATTTGTACTGTATGGTCAAAAAAAAATTAAAAACTAACTTTGATTTTTTTATATGTAAATCGAATCAATTTCATGTAACGATCATATTATTGTAAGTATAGAATGAAAAAAGCTGAGCAGTAGAAAAAAAATACCAATAAAAATAGTATGAATTGAAGAATTGAAATGATGAATTGAAAGGTTAAAGCTTAAAGTATTTGTAAACTTTAAACTTCATCCTATTAAACATTAAATGACAAATATTAATCTAACTTCTGATTTTAATATATACTATCTAATATAACCTATTCACATACATCCACAATTTTGTAATTCAGCGCTTTTCTATATCATGTTTTATTCGATTTTTGTAGCTTATTTAACCTCCACAACTTTCTATCCATTAATTTACGTATCACGTTTCGATTTTATTAGTAAACGCTCTTTCTAGAAATATTATATATGTAGATGACATGTCCTATTAATTTTGTAATTTCTAACAGACGGCGTTATTAACAGTATAGTTTATAAAACATTCACACGTCACGTTTTGCATTTTTTTATTAAACATTCCCGAAATGCATGCATCCTCTATTAATTCCGTAATTTGCTAACAGATGGCGCTAGTAATCATACGATAGTACTACGCAGCGTTGTATCGTTTTTTTCTATAATTTATTAAAATATATAATTTCCAAAACAATAATGGGTAACAAATCTAGATATGATTTTAAATTATTCCGTTAAATTTCAAATTTAGAGGTGTGATAGTTTTTCGTAAAGTGTACCACAAAACTGTACGGGTTGTGGGATAGTGTTAGGGCTTGCTCCGCTCGCCCTAATTAATCAACGCACTTCATTGAATTAAAGCTGTAATAAAAGTAGTTTAGAATTATTTAACAATATTAATAAAAAAAGAAAACAAACTAGGCGTCATACATGCTTTTCAGATGGAGATTGCCTATACGAAAATATATTAAAATATATTTAAAAGTGAGGCTGTTGTAAAATGATGTGGTAGTTTCAGTATAATATTCGATCGATTTAATATTAATTTATAAAAACATATTAAACACAGATATTTTGTATATAAATCGAATATGCTGTGACGGTAATGTATAACATATTAATGAATATAACAAACAGCGATATTATAAAACATTTAGTGAAATTATAGTATTGAAATTATAGTATTATTAATATTTCTTCTCAAACTAATAAATAGATGTTCAAATAAATTTTATTACGCACCTCTTTTAATTTTGCAAATCTCGAATATTGAATATATTTGGCGTTAATTTTGTAGAGATTCATTATTGACAATTAAATGATACTACGTGATGTAGTATTATTTCTACTTTCTTTAATTTCTTTACCACGACCTAGGTTTCGTTGTGTTACATCTTCAGTAATAAAAAGTAATTAATCCAAAGTTTCTTTACTAATAGCCCACCTGAAGATGTTGTAATACAATGAAACCTAGGTCGTGGTAAAGAACTTAAAGAAAGTAAAAATAATAATACATCACGTAGTTTCATTTAATTGTTCGCAAATCTCGTTAATTTTGATAAAAAATTTAAGTTTGTGTTAAGTAAAAATTGTATGTTTCCGTTAATTTGTTTACGCTAAGGAAATAAATATCGAATAACGGCGTTGTCCTGAACTTTGTTCTAACGGGATTTGTGCTTCGTAACAATTGCACAATTCCTTTCTATGCGATTGCTATATTCGATTAAGTCTTTTGATATTCATATTCTCTGATGATATGGAATTATCAAAATGATTTCACTAACATTTTCACCACTGACTATCTGAATAAATCCAACCAAACATTGATTGCCAATCTACATCTGAGTAATATAAATTTAACTCTTTTTCAACCACACTTGGTTAGTTTTTATGTAGTTAAGAAACAAAATCCAAAACAGCAATGTCTAAGTATACAAAATTTTTATTTGATATTCCACAAAAAATACTTACGAAATTTTCACGCATAGTAATACGTTTAAATTCTGTGTTTTTTTTTGAAACGCGAATTTAATATTGACATTAATTAACCGGTATTTTCATATTAAGAGGACGCTTCGTAGATAGTTATATTTGGACATATCAAAATCCTAATCGTAAATAGTCATTGGTTCGAGTTAAATATAAAAGATTCTGGATGAAAATTTAAGCGTCAAGAAGCTTCGAAAAGGCTGTGAAAGAGACGTCTAAGAACGATTGAGTCGACATTTTTCTGAACGAATAGAGTGTCATAGACAAGAAAGTTTCAAATCCCTGGACCACCGGGAAGTTGGTGAAATGTTGATTATAAAATATGTAGCAAACATGCAAACACATTTTAAAAATATTGGCAAGTTGAGAATCAATGAAATCTCAAGCTCGTGTCTGTACACGCGTTCCCTTAGCTATTTTTATCCATTACGCAATTCTGAGCTATTAATATACCAGTGTTTATTGGTAGTTTATTGGTAGTTACGTACGGTCGGAAGTTACAGAAATTGATTAAATACGTTTACAGTGCTTTAAAACACGTAATTTATTTGTCGCCAAACAAATGTAAACTTGTTGTTTCCCTTGAATAAAAGTTAATATTATATCCAGGATATAGTTGTTATTAAGTTTCTCTAATTTTTTAATATGGACCCTTCTTTTTCCAATAAAATATTAGTAAAACTTTTGGATAAGGTCAACACGACTATACCATCATGGCTAATCAGAAATATCGTTTTTAAAATAACGACAATAGTATTTGGATTACACGGCATACCGATTATCAAACACAAGTTCTACAAAGATAATTCGCTATACGCAATTTATTTGTTATTACTAGTAGCGACACATTCTTATGTAACCTTCACTCACCAAGTTTCAAGTGGTAGTCGACTTCGTGGTCTTTTTTCAAATTTTTGCCAAGTCATGTCTACATTTACACTTTTAGGAAATATGATATTTTCCATTAAATATGACAAAGAACATAAACAAACAACACAGTGTTAAAAACAGAGTGTTAAAAACAGAACACAGTGTTAAAAACAGAACACAGTGTTAAAACAGAGTGTTAAAAACAGAACACAGTGTTAAAAAAGTTGCAAAATTTGAAAAGTCAATATAATATTAAAATACCACACCGTCCTGCTAAACATTTTTTCACAAGTATCGCTTTCTATTTGACGCCTATTCTCATCTGTTCAAAACTGATATATTTCTTCTTCTATGTAGGAAATTCCGAGGAATCGATTTATAAAAAAATGGCTTTTTTAATAATACTTATTTTTGCCCTCGAGAACATAAACCTGTCCACTCTTAAATCATTGAATTTGGTCACGGCTATACTTGATATGCATAGAGGATTGACACAATCAATGGAACAATTAAACAATAACTTGTACTTTTTCAGCGATTTTCGTCATTTAATTAACGTGAAAAGTGTAACTGCTTACGAGGATTAAACTAAACACGAAAAAATTAAGGAAATAAACAAACTAATTCTTTTCCACAACGATTTAAAAAAGATTATTCGATGTTTTAATGACGCATTTTCAATATCGATATTTATTTCTGTACTCATTAACTTCATTGAATTCTTCCGATATTTCTACTTCTTGCTATCGTATCCTTATTTAACAGATACTTACTTTTTTATATCGTTTAACGTGTTGGATCGGTTCTTCAGCCTGATGTTACTAACTGGTGCGGCATCATCCAATAAAAATGAGGTAAATAACCATTCTCATCTTTTAATTTAATTAAAATTTAAGTGTTGCTTGTAAGATTTAATGTTGAAACGAAAAATAATGAATGAAAACGTCAAGTGCCTATTTCTTTATTTTGTTTTTATGGGTATGAAGTTGTTGACTGTATTTTTGATACCGTATTTAAATTAACTAGTGAATTATAATCATGTATGTATATTTTTATTCGTGTATTTTTAACCATGTTCAGTACTCTAAAATATATTCATTGTTTATTATCTAAAAATACTTCAATTAATAATGTTTCCCTATAAAATATACATTTAAAAGGTTCAAACCAATTAAATCCCCATTAAAAATTTGTGGGGGAGATCCCAAAATAAAAGTAAGATGGGATGAAAGTAACATTGCGTTTAAGAACGAATTATTTTACCTGGACAGGCCAGTGACTGACAGTTATTGTTTTTAGTCTTTTATACGCCCGACGCACTAGACACGGTCAGGACTCCCAGTCGGATTTACTGATATTTAAAAATCTATTTTGTATGGATACTTCAGCAATTGGGCCGTGCAATAGGACACGGTCGGTAAAGTAGATTCTTGTTCCGACTCAACTGATAATTAATCAGAAACAGAAATACGTTTTTAACTATCAGTAAGTCCGACTGACAGTCCCGACCGTGTGTGGTGCATATGGACGTTAGTCGCACATTATTATATCTACTCGTTATAAAAATTCGACGAAAGTAAGTTTTTAATGTATTGATTAACGTTTCGTTTTTTTTCCTGATTCAAGTTAGTTTCGTTTTATATTTTTAATGTGATGCTATGATGATTTCCCTTATGGTCTTTGTATCAAAACTTCTCTTTTAGATAATTATAATTGATTTCCAAATTCATAAAGGGTTATAGATGAAATACATTTTCTGATTCTTGAAATAATAAATGAGGGATAAAAGTAAAAAGTTGTTAATTTTTAGGGTTCTGTACTTTAAAAGGAAAAATGGAATCCTTATCAGATCATTCATATATCTACCATTCGTCCATCAAATCCGTTTTCTTTAAAAAATGCTTAACGTAGAAACTTGAAATTTGGCATGTAACAATAAATATTAACCCGCGCATATATTAATAGCTAATACTCGAAAACATTCGTTTCGAAATATTAGAGGGGCATATTAAGCAGTTGAATATTTGTTTCATTTCCAAATATAATATGTTTATATAATGTAATATAATATAATACCTAATATATAATGTAATATAATATAATAATAATAATATGCAAATATAATACGTTTTGAAAGGGCACAAGAGTCTTAAAAATAATTTTTTTTCATAACTTTTGGTATTACACCTTCAGAAAACCCACTCACTCAAACTTCACTAAAAAATACGCAAAAAGCAGATTTCCCCACTTAATTTCCGAAACTACACAACGTATAATTATGAAAAAAATTGTGCTTTTAGAAGCGCTCGCAAAAATTGTATACATACTACAGCGATGTCATAATTTTTCAAAAATGTGCCATGTTTTTATACCTGTGAAAGATGTAGCAGGCAATATATTTAAGTTTTTCTATATTCACAGCCGATTCTCTCAGAAACCATGCGACGTGGAAACTTAAATTTTACATGGTAATGTAAAATATATTTAGAAACAAAAAATACGTTGTTTTAAGTTTTAAATTTTATGATTTTCAACGCACATTTGGTCCTAGCTACCTTTTCAAAATATTCACGTATAAAGTAAAGAGAGGGTAACGAGCAGTTTTAATTTATTTTAAATTTTATTTACCATTTTCGATATTATTTGTGAGGGCTTTTAATGAGAAATACAAACATATTGTTTTAAATTTTAAATTTCATAATCAAATATATGAACAAAATACAGCATTCCCCCTTATTTCTGAAACTGCCAATTGTAAGCTAAAAATCATAAAGATAACAGCATTGGTAAAATTTGTTTAGGAAATTATAGGGAAAGTATGGCAATTATCCTATATATTATAATTTGTTAAATAAGCACCATGTTTCACGATTTAAAAAAATATTGTGTGAAAAATTGAAGATTTCGAAATACGCACGCGGCCCGCTCCCAGCCCGCGTGGGGGTTTTCCAATATCTTTGAGTAAAATAAATATTTATAAATAGTTTAATAGAAATGCGACGTACCATTAAATGTTTATAAGCATCTAAACGCTCAGGGAATCTTCGTAGTGCGATTTTCACTCGTGCATGACAAGGTTTTTCCCCTTTGTATTTAGAAAAAAAAACAACCTATTATTTTGAGTGTTATATTTTTTACTACATGTAAAATTATTTTCTACATTTATTTGAGAATGCCTTAGATATAAGAAGTAAAACAGACATTAGGCTGTGCTCTTTTCTCATAATATTACCTTGCGTTATCTCGCTTATTAATGCATTAGTATTTGGTGTTTATTTAATGAAAAAAAATATTTTCTTTATTTATTTCATACTACCAAATGTATATAAAGAATAACGATATGGAGACCTAAAATTTTGAGATTCTCGAACTGGAGACAGAAGACAGAAGACTTTGTAAGTCTACAGCGTCTCTCGGTATAAACTGTACCTTCATCTTAGATACGCAACTTAACTCCGTAGAGATATAGAAAGAAAACTGTTTTAAGAATAAACTACAGAATATTTTATGTTTAAAAAAAAACTTCATGATCGTTATGTAGACAAGTACGGTATTATAGCAAAGAAAACACGAAGTTTTTTAAGCCTCTAAGTATTTATTCAACATGATACTAATCTTTAGACTTCTTGTGAGATCTGATCTATAATTTTCGATAAGAATTCTAAGACTAACGACTACGGATTCATAAGCTTTCACCGAAGTAAGAAAACGTAATTTTTTCTCTGTCGTTCAATATTCAATCGAAGTTCCAGCTAGAATAACCGTAAAGCAGTCAGCTCAAACGACGGACTTGTAGAGCAGTCAATTTAGTACTTATATATATATATATATATATATATATATATATATATATAAATATGTATATATATATATATATATATATATATATATATATATTAGCATAAGGACATTTTTAATTTTAGAATATTTCTAATTGTCCCTTTCTTTCACTGCTCTAGGTAATGAGTCATTTCCATGTTACCGAATGTGTACAGAATGAGAGAATTAATACCCATTATGATTCTGACACCGCAGTTCCTTTCTTTTACTGCTCTAAGTGGTGAGCTATTTTCATGATACGGAATATGTACACAGAATGAGAATATTAAAACCCATTATGATACGCAGTTCTTCATGATACAGAATTTTTGTTCAGAGTGAAAGAATTAATACCCATTATGTTTCTTAGACCGCAGTCTCTTTCTCTTACTGCTCGAGGTAGTGATCTATTTCCATTATACAGAATGTGTGTATAGAATGAGACAATTAATACCCATTATGATTCTGAGATCGCAGTCTCTTTTTTTGTCTTACTACTCGAGGTAGTGAGCCATTTCCATTATACAAAATGTGTTTATAGAATGAGACAATTAATACCCATTATGATTCTGATACCGCAGTTCCTTTCTTTTACTGCTTTAAGCAGTGAGCTATTTTCATGATACGGAATATGTACACAGAATGAGAATATTAAAACCCATTAAGATACGCAGTTCTTCTTCATGAGACAGAATTTTTGTTCAGTGTGAAAGAATTAATACCCATTATGTTTCTTAGATCGCAGTCTCTTTCTCTTACTGCTCGAGTTAGTGAGCTATTTCCATTATACAAAATGTGTGTATAGAATGAGACAATTAATACCCATTATGATTCTGACACCGCAGTTCCTTTCTTTTACTGCTCTAAGTGGTGAGCTATTTTCATGATACGGAATATGTACACAGAATGAGAATATTAAAACCCATTATGATACGCAGTTCTTCATGATACAGAATTTTTGTTCAGAGTGAAAGAATTAATACCCATTATGTTTCTTAGATCGCAGTCTCTTTCTCTTACTGCTCGAGGTAGTGAGCTATTTCTATTATACAAAATGTGTGTATAGAATGAGACAATTAATACCCATTATGATTCTGAGATCGCAGTCTCTTTCTCTTACTGCTCGAGGTAGTGAGCTATTTCCATTATACAAAATGTGTGTATAGAATGAGACAATTAATACCCATTATGATTCTGAGATCGCAGTCTCTTTCTCTTACTGCTCGAGGTAGTGAGCTATTTCCATTATACAAAATGTGTGTATAGAATGAGACAATTAATACCCATTATGATTCTGAGATCGCAGTCTCTTTTTTTGTCTTACTACTCGAGGTAGTGAGCTATTTCCATTATACAAAATGTGTTTATAGAATGAGACAATTAATACCCATTATGATTCTGAGATCGCAGTCTCTTTTTTTGTCTTACTACTCGAGGTAGTGAGCTATTTCCATTATACAAAATGTGTTTATAGAATGAGACAATTAATACCCATTATGTTTCTTAGATCGCAGTCTCTTTCTCTTACTGCTCGAGGTAGTGATCTATTTCCATTATACAAAATGTGTGTATAGAATGAGACAATTAATACCCATTATGATTCTGAGATCGCAGTCTCTTTTTTTGTCTTACTACTCGAGGTAGTGAGCTATTTCCATTATACAAAATGTGTTTATAGAATGAGACAATTAATACCCATTATGATTCTGAGATCGCAGTCTCTTTTTTTGTCTTACTACTCGAGGTAGTGAGCTATTTCCATTATACAAAATGTGTTTATAGAATGAGACAATTAATACCCATTATGTTTCTTAGATCGCAGTCTCTTTCTCTTACTGCTCGAGGTAGTGATCTATTTCCATTATACAAAATGTGTGTATAGAATGAGACAATTAATACCCATTATGATTCTGAGATCGCAGTCTCTTTCTCTTACTGCTCGAGGTAGTGAGCTATTTCCATTATACAAAATGTGTGTATAGAATGAGACAATTAATACCCATTATGATTCTGAGATCGCAGTCTCTTTCTCTTACTGCTCGAGGTAGTGAGCTATTTCCATTATGCAAAATGTGTGTATAGAATGAGACAATTAATACCCATTATGATTCTGAGATCGCAGTCTCTTTTTTTGTCTTACTACTCGAGGTAGTGAGCTATTTCCATTATACAAAATGTGTTTATAGAATGAGACAATTAATACCTATTATGATTCTGATACCGCAGTTCCTTTCTTTTACTGCTCTAAGCAGTGAGCTATTTTCATGATACGGAATATGTACACAGAATGAGAATATTAAAACCCATTAAGATACGCAGTTCTTCTTCATGAGACAGAATTTTTGTTCAGTGTGAAAGAATTAATACCCATTATGTTTCTTAGATCGCAGTCTCTTTCTCTTACTGCTCGAGTTAGTGAGCTATTTCCATTATACAAAATGTGTGTATAGAATGAGACAATTAATACCCATTATGATTCTGACACCGCAGTTCCTTTCTTTTACTGCTCTAAGTGGTGAGCTATTTTCATGATACGGAATATGTACACAGAATGAGAATATTAAAACCCATTATGATACGCAGTTCTTCATGATACAGAATTTTTGTTCAGAGTGAAAGAATTAATACCCATTATGTTTCTTAGATCGCAGTCTCTTTCTCTTACTGCTCGAGGTAGTGATCTATTTCCATTATACAAAATGTGTGTATAGAATGAGACAATTAATACCCATTATGATTCTGAGATCGCAGTCTCTTTTTTTGTCTTACTACTCGAGGTAGTGAGCTATTTCCATTATACAAAATGTGTTTATAGAATGAGACAATTAATACCCATTATGATTCTGATACCGCAGTTCCTTTCTTTTACTGCTCTAAGCAGTGAGCTATTTTCATGATACGGAATATGTACACAGAATGAGAATATTAAAACCCATTAAGATACGCAGTTCTTCTTCATGAGACAGAATTTTTGTTCAGTGTGAAAGAATTAATACCCATTATGTTTCTTAGATCGCAGTCTCTTTCTCTTACTGCTCGAGTTAGTGAGCTATTTCCATTATACAAAATGTGTGTATAGAATGAGACAATTAATACCCATTATGATTCTGACACCGCAGTTCCTTTCTTTTACTGCTCTAAGTGGTGAGCTATTTTCATGATACGGAATATGTACACAGAATGAGAATATTAAAACCCATTATGATACGCAGTTCTTCATGATACAGAATTTTTGTTCAGAGTGAAAGAATTAATACCCATTATGTTTCTTAGATCGCAGTCTCTTTCTCTTACTGCTCGAGGTAGTGAGCTATTTCTATTATACAAAATGTGTGTATAGAATGAGACAATTAATACCCATTATGATTCTGAGATCGCAGTCTCTTTCTCTTACTGCTCGAGGTAGTGAGCTATTTCCATTATACAAAATGTGTGTATAGAATGAGACAATTAATACCCATTATGATTCTGAGATCGCAGTCTCTTTTTTTGTCTTACTACTCGAGGTAGTGAGCTATTTCCATTATACAAAATGTGTTTATAGAATGAGACAATTAATACCCATTATGATTCTGATACCGCAGTTCCTTTCTTTTACTGCTCTAAGCAGTGAGCTATTTTCATGATACGGAATATGTACACAGAGTGAGAATATTAAAACCCATTATGATACGCAGTCCTTCTTCATGAGACAGAATTTTTGTTCAGAGTGAAAGAATTAATACCCATTATGTTCCTTAGATCGCAGTCTCTTTCTCTTACTGCTCGAGGTAGAGAGCTATTTCTATTATAAGAAGTATGTGGATAGAATGAGACAATTAATACCCATTATGATTCTGAGATCGCAGTCTCTTTCTCTTACTGCTCGAGGTAGTGAGCTATTTCCATTATACAAAATGTGTGTATAGAATGAGACAATTAATACCCATTATGATTCTGACACCGCAGTTCCTTTCTTTTACTGCTCTAAGTAGTGAGCTATTTTCATGATACGGAATATGTACACAGAATGAGAATATTAAAACCCATTATGATACGCAGTCCTTCTTCATGAGACATAATTTTTGTTCAGAGTGAAAGAATTAATACCCATTATGATTCTTAGATCGCAGTCTCTTTCTCTTACTGCTCGAGGTAGTGATCTATTTCTATTATACGAAATGTGTGTATAGAATGAGACAATTAATACCCATTATGATTCTGAGATCGCAGCCTTTTTCTCTCACTGCTCTAGGTATGAGCTATTTCTATAACACAGCATGTGTAAACTAAATTAGAGAATCAATACGCATATGTGGACCCCGTTCGATTGACAATAACACTGCGTGCATATAATTTCCAAAATAAAATTATTAAAATATAACTTTAACCTTAACGAGCCTTTCGGGGCAGTTAAGTTTCAATAGCGGTGGATTAATGCAAGAGGTTAATTTTAAAATTATGTGAAGGCAAATGTAATTTCAAGTGGAATTGGATCAAAAGAAATCCTAGTAAATACGTAAAATCTATAATTTGTTTATTTATCTGTTATTACTTTGGTGAATAATCTATTGGCAGATTTATTGTTATAGGAGCAATCTCTTTGAGTAAATCAAAATTACAGTGGGTTTATGATCTAATGATCTCATAGGACAGATAAACAGCAAAGCACTATAAAGAAATGTAATAAGAGTGTGGTTTTGAGAATATACACAAAAATAATCTAATTTGATATGTCGGGACGGATTTTGCAGCAGGTTTGATATTATCATACTCCGCATTTAGCGACTTTCTCTTATTGCTGGTAATGGAATAAATATCGTTGCAAATTTTTCTTACATATGAGTATGGTCTGTATTAATAGATATTACTAGGATGGATTTTTGCTCGTATAGCTTTGTCGCCATGTTTGGTAACTTATTTTTCATTACGGAAAGTCTCCAAAAATTTCGATACAACTCTTACCGCCCGTACAGTCTTGTTATTGAATTCTACTGCTGAATTGCCTATTCCAATATCTTCATAAAATTATTCTTTTACTCATTGTATCTCGCATATGGATGTCGCTATTCCATTGAATTCAATTAGTGACTTTACTGTACCATTTTTGCGACCAACAATGGCCATTTATTGAATTATCAATATCTGATTTGTAGGTTCATTATTCTGATCCGTTGCACTTCATCTAATTTGTTACATTTTATAAATGTCTGATTCGTTGAAACTCCTTTGATTCGTTTTTTTGCAAATTGCAAAAGGGAAACATTATTTTCTTCCTTTAAGAGATTTATATATGTAGCTAAATCCAGAAACAATGGAAAGTAAGAAAGAAGAAAGCCCGTAAAAAGGTAAGATGAAAGTGAGAATACGGAATATTAATGTTTGATTGACACATTTTCAAATTAAAATTGAACCCAATAGTGAATCGATAGTTCCATTTGTGATCTAATGAAATTTATACTAATAAGGAATAAATTTATAGTTTAAAATAAACAGCCTTTACTAAAAACTACTCCAAAAACCAAAAACTAATTATCGAACCTGTTTCATCGGTCTGTACGGTAAGAACTTTAGTGCGAGCCATGTTTGTTAGTGAATTTTATATTTGAGTGTAAAAACGTGGGGCGCTTTGTTTTGATATCTAACTAAAAGGCCAAACATTTTCATTCACATGTTAGTTTGAGAAGCAAAATCATTTATTTTCGAGAAAAAGTGCCCCATGCTTTTACCCTCAAGTATTTTATTCAGTAATAAGCATGGTTTACACTTGAGTCTTTACTGAGTAGATACAAATAACATGATCGATCATTTTTTTTGCTTTTTGGTGTAGTATTTTGTAAAAACGTGTTTTTTTAGTTTTTTGATTTTAATTTATTTTATTTTTTTTATTCTTAAAACAATGCAGTCTTAAAAAATAATTTTAAGGCTGCATTTTTATTCGTTTCATGAAGTTATTGTATTTTCATCGATTCTTGATATGCGTGCAAAATTTTATATAATTCGGACGCCTGGAAATGGGTGAAAATTTAATGGAAAAATTACATTATTTTTAGTTTAGTCTTTTTCGTTTTAAAATAATTTTGTTATTTAATGACGTTTTATTTTCATCGGTTTTTGATCCGTGTGCAAAGTTTAAAAAAATCTATTTATTATATTAATGTTTAGATTATTTATTGATTATGGATATTTGAAAGTGGGTGAAAATTTAATTGAAAAATTCCTTTATTATTTTAGTCTTTTTGTTTCAAACCTGTTTATTGTCATAGACTAAATTCTTCAAAAATTGTTTATTGTCATCGACTCTAGACACGTGTTTAAAATTTTAAATAATTCCGACAATTAAATTTTCACCCACTTCCAGGGTTGAAAATTTAACTTAAACTTCCGTTAATTTTTCAGTCTTGTTTTGCTTCAAGACTAAATTTCTTTTTTTTTTATTTTGTGAAATTACTATTTTGTCATCAGAACTACATACAACTGACGTGTTAAATATAATATAATAATTAGAAGGGCATGAAATCCAGTTTTGCAGATTTTGTTACATAGTCAGTTCAATATAAATCGGCCTAATAAAAATATGTTAAAAATTGTTTATAGGTTATACCACATTTGATGATTAGTTGATTTTAATATTAATTAAAATTATGTTCATTGTTTCTATATGTAACTTTCAAATTTTTAAATATTATGTAATTAGAATGTTGATTTAAGGCTGAGAAAAAGCCTTTGAATAAATAAATATAACCATGCCTTACGTTTTAGAGCTCCGTAACCAAAAGGAGAAAAACAAAACATTTGTATTATTGCATCGCATATTTCATACTTACTCATTCAAAGTATATAATTTTTTAAGAGACTATGTTTTCAGAAAGTTTGTATATATAATAAAAAGAAAATGAAAGAGAAATTTTTCATGTTAATTAATTTTTTCCGCCCACGTAATTCGAGAAAAAATTTTTAGAAATAAAAAATTGTATGATAATAATCCATGAAAAGAATGAACTTAGTTTTGTAATATATTAGCTGTATCTTTTTGACCGGGTTAATGATAACTCTAAAGATAAAAGCATCTTAGGTTGATTTATATGGTTACAATTCGGTGCCATGCAACCACCTTCATACAATCTAATTTTGTTTAGCTTTGTGTGATAGACATAATTTAATTGAGATTAGACTTCTATTTCTAAGGAAAGAAATGAAAATTCAACTGTACACCGTGTCAAATACCTTTAAATCCAGCTACACTTCTGACAACTTAGCTGACACTTCTGGTTTTTAAATATTCGACTGAATCTTACCTCAAGCAGAACAGATAGGGTTGATCTCTCATTACTTCGTCTAAAAAGAAAGAAGGTGGATTACAATTAATGCTATATTTTGATCTTTTTCAGGTTTCATTTTGTGGCAGATTGTTGCGAAAATTTTCTATAAACAGTGAGGAAGATCGTCGCCTTAAATGTGTGGTAAATTTAATTACTACCCTACTATACTATAGATTGAATTTCAACGCTTTTTGATGAGATACACCACTTGGCATTTGTATATAAAATTAGAAATAAGTATTACTATGTTCAATGCTCATCTATTCTCAACATCCATTCCATAGCACTCTGTATCCATCTATGAAATAAATTTACAGGAGAACCTTCCTTCTTGCCTATAAATATATTTGTAAAAAAGAAATAATTTGATAAAAAAAGACAATGTCATTTGTTGACGAAATTATATTTAATAAAAAAATATAATAATGGAATAAGTCGAGCTATCATGAAGTAGTCTATCTGGAGTGCCACAAGAGTCTTAAAGCAAGGAACAAAAAGAATATTTTACTTATAATTGTTCAGTGATGTTAATCTTATTATAAACGTAACTTTGTAACACTTACGTGTAATATAATAAAATACATGTTTTGTCCTGCTTCAATGATTTTAATTTACAAAGTCCTGGATTGAAATTATTTCAAATGGTAAATTCAATATATAAGACAATATTTTTCTATACCAGCAACACAAGAAGTGAGACATTTTTAAAATAATTTATTTATTGCTTTTTACATCTGATTTTCTTTTATATAATATACTTATATGGACTTAAATAATCTTTTATAAGTCTTAAGCATGGTGCTCATGATGATTTGATGCAAGCTGTGCACGATGATCTCGTTTAGGAAATGAAAAGAATTAAAGTTTTTGCATATTAACATTTCACAATCGTTTACCCCCTTTCATCACATCAAATCGAGCGATTTTCCATAAAGCAAAATGTAAATTTTTAATAAATAATTTTAACAAATATACACACTTAGTATACTAACTTATATAAATATAAATAATAATTCTTTAAATATACATACTTAGTATACATTTTTAGAAAACCTCTTTAAATCTGAAGCCTTGCAGGCTTCAGATTTAATTTTGCACCGCTATGAATGAATGTTTTCAGATGTATCATATAGCAATATCATTAATTTAATTATTCCTCATGTGCACTACGATTCATTGAAAGTTAAATATTAATTTCCATTTAAGGAGATACATAAAAAAAGTATCAATTAGAAATACGAGAAAATACTTTATTGAAAACTGGTATTTTTTTAATTTATGTTGTTCATATCATGACCCGAATTTCTTCCCCATTTACCTTAGTTTTCTTAAATCGTAAACGTAATAAATATTTTTGGTAAATGTGTGCGTCTATGTGTATACATGTATATAAACATACACATATACAAGCATAGTACTAGGTACTCTTATAATATATTCCATAAGCTTGAAAAATATATGGGAAAGATGCCATTTATTGTTAATGATTATTTATTTATTCGGTACATTGAACGGTCTCTTTGTACTTTAGAAAAAATAATTGTTAGGGTCATAAAACGTCCAGTAAGTAAAAGTAGAAAATTCCAATTAAAAAAGAAATACTCCCAGTTTGAAACTGTTCTCTTTTGAATATTGAATACATTTGGCGTTAATTTACTTGATGTAGTATTATTACGTGATGTAGTATTATTTCTACTTTCTTTAAGTTCTTTACAACGACCTTGGATTCCTTGTATTACAACATCTTCAGGTGGGCTATTAGCAAAGATCTTTGTAATACAACGACACTTAGGTCGTGGTAAAGAACATAAAGAAAGTAGAAATAATACTACATCACGTGGTTTCATTTAATTGTCAATTGTTCTCTTTATTTAATTGGAATTTATTTCTTTGATTCTTTTTCATTGACGGCGCTAAAACAGTGAACCATTAAAATTGACATTTGAGAATTTAGTTTTTATGGGATAGGGAAAACTTTAAGTCAAAAATTTAAAACGGTGATGTATAGGAGTATGCCATGTACCACATAAAGGCTAGAAAATGGTTTTGCAAACACTCACTCTCATCAGAATAAAAGGAGAAAAGATTAAAGAAAAAAGAAGGAAAAATAGTGACCATGGAAACAGAAAATCGAAAATTAATTCACAAATTTCTCAAAAACAGCGAGAAATCATCTTTAGATGTAGCTGCTGAACTATCCGAAAAATTGAAAGGATTAATAATTCTCAGATGGCGGAATAGTCTTCAAGATCTGCAATGCGAAGTTGAAGCTGTGGCTCTTGGAGAGAAAAAAGGTTTGTTATGTCGTTTACACTGCAGCGGGTGTTGAGAGTGATAACTTCTATTATGAAATTAATAAAAATCATGTTTATTTATTTATACTCTGTTTACTTTAATATTTCAATTCGTCACTTATATTAAAATGAATTTGAAAATTTAAAAGTACTGAAGTTTCGACTGGAGTGAACTAGGTTTGCTTTGATTTGGAATGGGTTTCTTTGATTGGGTTGAGTTGTGTTTATTTTGGGTTGAGTTGGGTTAGATTGGGCATGGATGTGCTTGCTATTCGTTGAATTGGGTTGTGATGGATTGAGTTGCATTTGTTTGGAGCTGGGTTGGGTCGAGTTTGTATTGGATTTGTTTTAGTTGTGTTTGGTTGGATTGTATTGGGTTAGCCAGTGATATTTGGGCTTCCATTGGATTGGGTTGGGTTGGGTTTATGTTGCGTTGACTTGCATTTGCTTTGGGTTGGATTGGCTTGCGTTGGGTTGGGTTAGGTAGGATTGAGTTGTATTTCTTTTGGGTTTAGTTGGGTTGCGTTTGCTTTCGGTTGGGTTGGTATGCATTGGATTTACTTTGGTTTGGATTGGGTTGCGTTGTGTTGGATTGGATCGTGTTGGGTAGGGTCGGATTGGATTGAGCTAAGTTGGCTTTTATTATGTTAGATTTTTTGGATTAGGTTGAGTTGAGTTAGGTTGAGGTCGTTTCGTGTTAGGTCTTTGCTTTGGCATGCAAAGAAAAAAATCGTACCTTCACAGTCTCATATGTTATTCAATTTCTAAAGACTTTCTGGGCATGAGATATGGGCCTCCAAATATGGCATCACAGATGCCATTTTTCATGTGCGATCAAATGCCATTTCGGTATAATTTTAAAATGGTCTTATTTCTGAAACAGTTCAAGATTATGGATAATTTTTGTTATTTGAAAAATAAGATTTACCTGATTAAAACGGTATCATCAGTTTGGAGATATGTGACCAATTTCTTTTGCCGTAGCCGTCTAATTTTCTTTGTTTATTATATTTAATTGTTTTTTTCAAAAATGTAATAAAAATTAGACTGCTTTAGCAAGAGAAATTGGACACATATTTTCAAACTGATGTTACCATTTTTTACCACGTTACTTTAAAAAAAAATATTAACTCAAAATCTTGAGCCGTTTCAGAGACACGAGCATTTTAAAAATTTGCCGTAAATCACACGCGAGAAATGGCGCTCGTGATACCACCATTGGAGGCGGGTGGATCTTCAAGTTTTCAATTATTTCAACAAGTTTTTGTAATTGTTATAAAAACTTTTTTAATTTAATTCTTGAATATAAATCTATAGCCGAAGCAGTGATGCTATGTGGCAAAGGCATTTAGATTTCTGGGTTACAATTAGTGCAAAACATGTTTGAAAAAATGGATGAGGACGGTAATGACATGTATTACCTGGTAATGATTTTTTTGTTACTGGCAATGATTTTTTGTTGGTAGGAATGACGAAATAATAAAATATTTTTATTTGCATTGTTAATTTATTATAAAATAATTAAACTTGTACGAACTCTCATAAATCAGTCTCAAATAATCAACAGTAAAAAAAAAAGAAACGAACAATCATAATCCTTATAAAAATTCACATTTCAAATTGCAATTAAATGTCTCGCACACCGTTTTGACATTTTTAAACAGGTCTCTAAAAAATAAAAAAACGCCTTTCCATCTTAAAATTTAACTAAATTAGTCTTCCGTAAATGAGTAGAAGACGTGAATATTTTTTTCCTTGATATATTTCTTGTAGAGCTCTTTCAAAGGTGCAGTCAAAAAACGCTTTTGGTGCTTGACTTTATTTTTCGTAATGTATTATTTTTTTCCAGCTCTGATGACATTATTACTATCATCGTTATAAAATCAATGAATAGATTCAACGACGTCAGTCTTTGCAGTCTGTAGCAGTTTTTGTTCATTCTTTTTAATGTTTCTGTGTTTTTTTATCAATTTTTGTGTTTTTTTATTATTTTTTTTATTACTCGCCATCAATTGGAAATCACCATCGTCATTGATAATAGGCCTTTTTTTCCGCAACTCTTGACGTCTATGTTCTCTCATTCGGTACATGGCATTTTGTTGTTTAAATTGTTTAATAATATCAATCATTTTTTTTGCTTTTTCTGTTCTTTGTAATGTATTTTTCTGACGATCAGTGAAACTTAATGGGATGTGTATATACGATTTCCAGCGCCTTTCAATGGATCACTTAACAGCTGTTCTTGCTCATTGTCTCCTTTGTTTTCTGGTACTGCTTCTACTCTTATGGGATCTGGTAATTTTTGTTTATTTTCTTCAGTCTTCCTCTGCCTGTATTGTTTAGAATTTTTCTTCCATTTCATTCTTTGTGTTTTCTGTAGTGTTTTGTTTTTTTCTGTAATGCTAGTGATTTTTTTCGAAGCTTTCCTTTTTCAATATCTCATTCTTTGCTTTCCTTTTTCTATAATATATAATTCAGGATCACTTTTAATTTCCGCATAGCGCCACCTTTTGCAGAGCCTTTGTTGAGCTAGGCGGTTTTCTTTAGATTTTTTTATTTTTGCCATAATACCTACAACAAAGAATATAATTTATTTAACAAAACTGACTGCATAAACTTGTGAACTATTTTATGTCAACCATTTAGGCTACAGCAAAGAAATCAACATAATATGGTATCTGCCACCATTTCAGGGAACGAACTATTTTTACTTTTTTCACGAAAATTTGTCCGTTTCCATGGTACATTAGCCAATTCTAGATTTTTCCCAGCGTTTGGGCTGAAAGATCTAAGCTCAAGTCAAATCATGAGTTTCTAGCTTATTTAGAAGTGACCATTATAGGTTTTGATATATTCTTGAAAAAGTGCTTAAACAAACCAGTTATTATATTTTTTCCTATATTTGTGCTGTAAGATCGACATTTTGGCCACTTTTAAAGTTTCTTACTCATCTGTAAGTGACTATCTCATTTTGAAATATTTTTTGAAAAAGTTGTATTTCTCCGAGAGTACATTAGCAAATTTTCAAATTGGATGTATTGTATCTTAGATTCAAGTGATATTACCTACCTACTGACATTCTCCGTTAGCCTAAAGGCGCTCTGCAATTTACCCGTTACTAGGAAATATCATTACACTCAACACATTTCATTACCCTACGCAAGACTGTCATTACCTTACATCATTCGTCATTACCATCAACATAAAATTACCCGGCAATGATGTTGCTGGCAATGGCGAATTTGAAGAAAAATATGTCGCGACATATTCAATTCATGTTATTAAAAGTCACATTTAAGCCAATCTAAATTATGTTATTTTGCGTAATTTAGAGTAGTAAAAGGTATATTAAGACAGTGATACTTACTCGGCAACCCAGGATTCTGGCAATGATGATATTTTGCGACAATAACGGGCGACAAACAACTTTTGACACTTTTTGCAAATATACACGTGCGCGCAGTAAGACGGGTTAACGGCGACTGGGGTTGTGACGTGGATGAAGCGGAGGGAATGCTCACTCGGCGCGATAAGCGTAATTAGTGTTACTTTTCACTGATTTTTATTCCTGTTTCGGCTAATGACGATATTTGGTCAACATTTTTTTAATCATCTGAATATCAAGGTACATTTGTTAGAATAAAATAATCCTAAATGTTAATCCAGAGCAACTATTACTGTTATAAAAAATATTCCAATTATATCAAATATTTATGTTCCGTTTTTTAAATATGTATGTTCCATTAAGTACATATATGGTATGAACGTGGAAGGCAATGACGAATCACTAAATTTTTATATCATAAAATTAACATAAATACACTTATTTTGACAATTTAAGTTGCAACTTTTGGGAAGACCTTTTTATCGACTTTTACCATAGTTTTAAATATTATTAGTGACTGCGGCTCAAATAGCAGTCCCAGAACCTGATTTTTCTGCTGTTTTGGAGATTCACCCAGGCCCGTATTTCGAGCCCACATTTTTTTGAACGAAACTAAAAAATGCGGGTATATTTTGTGGCTTGAATTTAAACATATATGAAACTGAATAACATCCGAGAGTATGAAGGTAACTTTTGTTTTCACTTTTTCTAAGTCACTTTTTGTAAACAATTTCAATGTTCAGACATGCCATTTTTATAGTCACATTATATGCAAAGATATGTTGGTTTCGACGCAATACACTTTATGATACTATCCTTAGGCATTGTTATTATTAAAAGGTAATTGTCTATAAATCATCAGGGTGTTATTCAAAACTTCTTAAACGGTGCAACATGGATAAGATAACCACTGGATCGCGCATAAGGACAAATTTTTATGAAACCCAAGCTAGCCACTGTTTAATAGGGTAAACGTACCATGTGACATCGTTAGGCAACCGGCACTTTGTCCCTTGGGATACCATAGCGACGAATCTTGCTCGATAATTACGCATTGTTGAAAATATATTTCGAAGTAAGGGTTTTAACAAATTAAAAACATCGCTATATCAATATAATGTTTTTATTATATTATAATCACTATATTAACGTAATGAACTATTACACGAATTAATGTTATAAATATATACTTTCAGTTTTTTTTGTTAGATTGATGACAGTAGATGAAGGTTACCTAGCCACCTGTATCCATTTTTCTTTTCGATTATACGAAACTGTAAAATATAATTTTATATGCTTAGAAATCTATGAACTTATTTTAGTTCATAAATAAATAACTTATCGATGGTAATTTTTTGGATTTTTATGTAACAACCAAAGTATCAATTTATTTATCGATAACGGTGCGAAACAACTCTGATGACGAAAAAATCAACAATATGGCGGATTTTCTGCCGTCGATTTGACTCTGACATATTAAAATATACTTGCATAAATAATCGTTAAATTTGTTAAAAGTAATTCCATCTTTCTGAAATGATGATGTAATGCTCCTGTTTTGGCAATATTTTATAGCACAAAAAGGCACGGTTTATTTAATTTTGATTTAAAATTACGAGGAACTATCGCTGTGACGTTCGTTTCTTACCGAAGGCGCGTAAGCTCTTGGCGGGAGGCACGACTCTCTCTCTCTCTCCACTCTCAGAGCGTAGGCACAGTTTGTGCCAGCGGGCGGTAAGAGATTTTCTGTTGATGCGGCGTCAAATGGTTATCTTATCCATGCGGTGCAAGATAGGGAGAGATCGGTTTATTTATTAGCTGATTATTCCCCCCCGGACATTTTGTGACCGCAAGCACAGCTACAGCAACAGCAACGGCAAGCACAGCTACTAGCAACATATAGGTACATATTTAATTGTGAATAACTAACTAAAATACATTCGTAACTGTGGAGACACACAGTACACACTGGCTATCATCTCTGCATCTTCATTCGCACTGGCCACTCGAACAATAGACG
This sequence comes from Druceiella hillmani, assembly GCA_039881145.1. Classification (NCBI taxonomy): domain Eukaryota; kingdom Metazoa; phylum Arthropoda; class Insecta; order Lepidoptera; family Hepialidae; genus Druceiella; species Druceiella hillmani. The sequence continues at coordinate 26,536,630 of JAYKKI010000010.1, forward strand.
ACCTTAACATTACTTCAACCTTTACTATCGTTATTTTAGAATATGATCGCATTTTTCTTTTGATGCACAACATAATCGAAAACATTTGGTAATAGTGGACGTATAGCCTAATGACTTTCAATTATGTACAAATTTGAAATTTATAAAGAATATTAAAATAAATAGTGTTTCCTGAAAAGAGAATCATGATTATGTGTAAATTAACACACTTTTTAGTAGCATATTATTTCGACTTGGATCATGATAATCATTTGTTTTAATGAAAAATAATTATTAATATTAGGATGTGTATTAAGGATACGGAATTAATCAATGTAACATTTAATGAACATTTAATTATTCATTACCTTATGAAAAACATACTTCTATTGGAAATAAATGATTACCATATTGTGAGAAGTTAGTTTAAAGCAGTTGTAAAAAAAGGATTTTAGTTTCATTAATTTACTAAATTTATTTAAGGACAGTCATTCTCAACTTGGCTATATGATAGTTTATTGACCACAGGCTTTGATTTAAGTGAGAAACCGTATAGTAAACCAGCTTTTTAATTTTCAAACTATTGTACATTTTTATCATTTCTGCATTAAATTAATAAATGGATACGAGTATTTGTATTTCATATGTTTGAAAATTTCAATTAATTAAACGAATTACCATCATGTGTATCTACACAAGGTGAAATATAGTAGATGTGTGGTAATATAACGAATTACCTGGCTTCCTAAATTCAATCGACTTGTTTTCAGTATCAAACTGTATTTCACGTCTTCAGCAAACCAACGAGCTGAAGGTAGCCATAATTAATGCTACCGATATAAGATCACTTTAAGAATTAAGCAAAATCTGTTGTTTGTATTTAATGTAATTTGCTATAATCGCCGTTCTATTTTAATATATTTATTTACTGACATTTACTGGATTTACTGACAGTTAAAAACGTATTTTGTATGGATACTTTAGGAATTGAACAGAGCAATATGGTACGGTTGGTAAAATGGACTCTTGTTCCGACTCGACTGACAGTTAAAGAGAAACAGAAATACGTTTTTAGCTGTCAGTAAGTCCGACTGACAGTCTTGATCCCATGTGGTGCATTGGACGTTAGACGTTTTATGTTGTTGTTGAAATATGTGTCAGCTTTGAAAGACGTGAATCGCAAATCACTCACTGGCTATCTAACATTGTAGAAAAGTGACAGATGATGCTCTTCAATCATTTTTGAAAGTTAAGTTGTGAAATGACAGGTTAAAATGAGGTGAATTTTTTTAATACACTGATTTTACTTTCCCTCATCTGAATAATTTGATGAATAAGGAAGAAACATTATGCACACATTGCGAAAACTTTTCTATTAGTGAAATTAATTTGTGAGAGTAGTTTTCTGACTGCTCTTTAAGTATTTTATTGCTGGGAGTTATAGGATTGGATATAACATGTTGCGTGCTATTTTTTTAAAGCCTAGTTTATAAAATATTTAAAGTTTAATTTATCATAAATTAATCATGATTATGTGTAAATTAGTACCCCTTGTAAATAGTGCCAATTGTGTGATATTTTTTAAAGCTTAGTTTATAAAATATTTAAAGTTTAATTTATCATAAATTAATCATGATTATGTGTAAATTAGTACCCCTTGTAAATAGTGCCAATTGTGTGCTATTTTTTTAAAGCCTAGTTTATAAAATATTTAAAGTTTAATTTATCATAAATGAATCATGATTATGTGTAAATTAGCACCCCTTGTAAATAGTGCCAAGTGTCAGTTTGGTAACATGTAACGTATTATCAATTATCAAATATCAAAATGAATTGTCATTTATCTGTTGAAAACAAAATGGAAAACAAAAGCGTAGGTTAATTTCCTAATTAAATTAGCAAACCTATTTAAAAATTACAGTCTTAATAACTAGTAAATTAACGAAATAAAGTAAAAAGATGTGCGCTTATTTCGATATATTTGCTTGTATTTGAAAATTAGTCCGTACACGTAGTAAATGAAATACACATTATTTTGTTTTAGAATATGGTTATGTAACTTATATAGTAACTTACCTAAGTTCGGATCGAATATGGTTCCTGAGAACTTCACCAGTATTATTATTGCATTTAGCCTACACTAAAATCAAGTCCAAATAATCGTACTAAAAACGACATATTCACTTATTATCCTTACTCGAGAACATATTACAAAAATTTAACAAAACCATTAATACGCATTGTGCGTACTGCCATTGAAAAAAAAAACAATAATTTTCTTTTCAAAAGATTCAGACATTGGTTTAAATAGATATTTTTGAGTGTTGCCATATTAAATGTTACAATTTTTAAATTTCAGAAAAAAATGGTACGATTTAAAAAAATTAGTGTATTGCAATCTACGAATGATGCACTATCACGGATTGAAGTGACGATATTAAGTGAAGATAAATAAGTACATAAATTATGACATTTTTTTCAATTTGTTTAATATTAAAAACACTCACGTATGCAGATATGTGTTGGTAAAATTATATACTTAAATTATTCGTAGGTATATATTTTGTTCAAACCATAGAGCAAGATGCATGCTCTGTGATTCAAAATGAAATGCTTTCCGATTGTAATTCTCTGTTCTGGTGAATTAAATGCTCTGGATATAACTGACACTTACTAATAAACATAATCTTTATTTTATATTAAACTACAAAATAGTTAATCACCGCAAATAATCGGTTTGTTACGATGCTAATATTATTAAGAGGAAAATTTTGTTGTTGATTGTTTATTTCGAGTATTCACGTCAAAACTATTAACCCTATTGAACTGCAACTCTCACAATATAATAGTTTCTACGAGTAGTTTTCAGATTATCACCGGCTATACAATATGCCCCTTACGAGACACCTCGTTCATGAAATTGCAACAGTTTAATTACTTTAAAAATTGTAATAACAGGACTCTCGATCTCGCACTGAGTAATTGTAAATGCAAACTCTCTTCTGTGGAACCATTACTTCGTGAGGACCGCCATCATCCTACATTCCTCCTCACAATTGATTGCTGTCCAGAGGCCGCGATGAAAAAGGCTGACAACTCAAAATACAATTTCCGCAAGTGCAACTATATTGCAATCAATAAAGCGCTAGAATCCATAAACTAGGAAAAGGAGTTCCACCAGCTTTCAGCTACCTGCGCTGTGGCCAGATTTTATATAATTATCTTTGACATTATCGATAAATTAGTTACAAAGAATCGGCATATTATTGAGGAGCAGCATGGATTAGTACGGAACCGATCAACATTAACCAACCTGTTATTGTATACGCATTATCTCTTTAAATCTATGGATTGCAGGACACAGGTTGACTCTATCTACATAGATTTTAAAAAAGCTTTCAACGAGGTTGATCATCTCATCTTGCTGAAAAAAACTCTCTTTTAACAGTATAAAGGACAATTTACTTCGTTGGTTCGTCTCCTATCTCAGCAACAGGCAAACAAACAGTAAAAATTAACGGTTTTATATCAGCTCATGTTCCCGTGACTTCAGGGGTATCTCAAGGTTACATATTGGCTCCCTTTTTGTTTATCATGTTTATAAATGACATCAGCAATTGTTTGAAATACAGCAAGTTCCTGTTATATGCTGACGACTTAAAGATTTTCTCCAAAATAAGAGATTCTTCTGATCATTCGAAGCTACAAGAAGATCTTAACAGACTAGATGCATATTGCAGAATAAACCAGATACAATTAAGTCAGAGTAAGTGTAAATCGATCACCTTTTCTAAAAATAAGACAATCTATTTTCATACCTATGACATAGGTGGTCATTTTTTGGAATCTGTTAATTGCATACGTGATCTTGGAGTAATGTTTGATCAAAAGCTACATTTTGATGTTCATCTAAAGCAGATCACATAGCGAGCTTATACTTTGCTAGGCTTTGTCTTACAAACTACCAAACCCTTTAAGCAAATGAGAACGTATCGAATCCTCTACACATGTCTTGTGCCGTTGTTGCGCTGTTGCCTTCTGGAATTCATACTATCTTACATACTCTGATATGATCGAAAGAGTGCAAAAACGATTTATACGTACACTGCAATAGCGCTTCAATATACCCAAAATAGACTATTATAATGCATTGTACACATTCAAATACCGTACTCTCCACGAAAGGCGTATCGAACTCGGAGCAGTTGTACTTTACAATATTTGTCATAGTCGTTACGAATGCGCCGATATAGTGAATCAGTTGCAGTTTCGTGTGCCAGGGAGAGCGACCCATAGCACCGCACTATCCTATCTACCTACCGCTCGCACTAATGCCGGTACTCGTGTACCACTACGCAGGCTTTGTGATGATTGCGACAGAAAATTTCATTCTCTCAACAGTCAGTTAAACGGATACTATACAACCATTAGTCCTTTGAAAGCGTAGAATATTACTTTCATGTTGTAATGTTAGGATATAAGTTAATCTTATTGTTAAAAAACTCTTATTTTGTATATCACTATGACTTGTATCTGTTTTTTCTTCATAGGTGATAAATATATAAATACCCATATGTGTATAATTTTCGATATACAGTTAATATATCGTCGCTGGTCTGGACGCTTTCGTAACGAACGCTGGCAAAACTATAACAAATACACTAATAACAGGTACGCGGATTGCAGACTTAGAAATATCTGAAGAAAAGTCCGTGAAAATTATTAATTATCTTTTATAGATAAACCAGGAATATATTTATGATCTTGTTACGTGTTTTTAGTTAAAAAATTTGGTTTGCACACTGCAAAAGTGAAAACGACTTGGGCGACCAATATAATTATAATGTGTACGTTGAACATTTTGAATACAAAATAATAGTAGTCGTTAATAGTAGTCGTGAAATACATTCACGGAGGTACGTGAACAAACCAGTACAGTTCGCGTTCAACGGATCATATTTTATCCACTTTGACTTCAGATAATATCATAAAAAATATGACAGAAAATATGAAGTTTTAAATCATGTGCAAATTTCAACACGTAATAAAAGAATACATTTTTATAAATAGATAATATACATTGTCATTATAGACGTGACATTTAAGTACTGAGTATACCCCAAGTGCGGGAGGGGGGGGGGGTGTGGGATAGGCAGTTTTATTTTAATTGTATTAATAAATGATATTTTTATTGAAAGAATAAAAAATCAAAGAAAGATAAACATAATCATCGAGATTTGAACTTAGAATCCCGTAGCGTTTCGTACATAACCTAGCGCTTTACCACTGCGCCAATGATTTACTGATAAAGTGACGAACTAATTATAAAATTACTAACCTCGTCCTCTCGTTCAGTCGTACTTAGCCTAGTACCGAGTATACCGGAAATTGAAGCGTTCGGCCATAAATTACCTACCGCCGAATACACCTGAAGCAAATCACAAATCTTTTCCCATCGAACAATTTTGGACAAGGTAAAATATTAAAAAGAAGATCGTGGAAAAGAAGTACGTGGAACAAAAGTGGTGATGTTAGGTAAATTTATTAATCCTGATTATAATAGACATTATAGCAATTTTAAGACTTATCAATAAATAAAAATTGACTCTTCACATTTTACAATTCGAATTGGCAATTTAAGTGAAATGAAAAAGTTTTTGAAAACAAATAAAAGCAAAAATGCGTATTTTAATGAGGTTACACTAGTTTGATAACGTTACAGGTAAAACAAATACTGCACAGCAAACACGCACAAGCAAGTTCTATCCATTGTAGTACGAGACCCATTTGTAAAAAAGTCTTCAAATACCGATTTTCGTGGAACTCAGCTCAGCTATACAGACTACCGGTACGTACTTGTTTGGTATGTTTTCCTGAACACATAAAGCAGGGTAGTCACTTCGTAGGGGTACGTGGGGTAATAATTACGTAAATAGCTCGTTAACCGTCAGAGTCAAGGAAATTTATTTGATTTTACAACGCATTGCTACTTTTATCAGGTTTTTAATGAACTTTAAATCATTATAATCAAGAAATAAACAACGGAGCTACAGTTGTTTAAGTGAGCTGAGTCGTTGGTACGAATTAACATAATTAGACTGGTTTTCTATTAAATGATACTAAAATACAGAGCAAAAATTCTTTTTTTTAGAATTAGAATCACTATGTCATTATATACATACAGAAACGTACTGAAAAAATAATAAAAAATTAATTATAATAATAATTTATTATTTTTTATAACGAACATTGTTTTTTGTTTACAGGCAACTCAGCATGTTGTACCCCATAACGAGAGTCGGCCATCAGCCCTCTGATTTTTTGTGGAACCGATTTTTGTTCACAGCGTACATTGAATTTCAATATGAGATATCCTTTTTCGCCTATTATTGTCGGATCGTTTATTATCGGTTGTCCTCGTTGTACATTAAAGTGTCTATTATGGAACTGTCAAATAAACAATTCAATACGTATTGCACGAATTTATTTGAAACTGTGTGTTACCTACCACTTTTTCTGCGTAAAAACTAATTGGCAACCGAATTTAACATTATGTAATTTGTAATAATTAGAATCGTCTAGTGAATATGTAAGGATTATAAGTAATTAATTATTTTATGAAAAAGTTGCTCAGTTGCAAAGAACTATGTAGCTATTTTTGAATAAACCTGTGTGTTCGAAATGAAAATTATGTTATTTTGTAATATATTTCACAATTATGCAATATTTGGTGAATATCTCATTATATAAAGAGCTATATAATCATTGTTACATTCTATAAAGAGCTATTAAGTTACAATCACAAGAAAATAATATATTTATATGCAGTAGGTATAAATTTTGATGTCTTAGTAAGTTTGCGTCATCATCACGGATAATCCATCAAAAGGTAATAGCGAATGAACTATGTATAAAAAACAAACCACTCAACGTAATCATCCAGGAAATTATAATTTTATCGTCATCAGTGCTAGTCAACTTTTGTTTACTCTTATAGTAGTTGTTTTTTGCATTCACAGACCTGACACGTGCGGAATGGACTCTACGCATATCAACCCACATAAAAACGCGTCACAATTTTCGATACAAACTCTAGATTCACAGACGCTGTGAAAGTGACTCGGGAAGGGAGGGGTCCCTTCCCGACTCAATTCTCTGACCAAAGTGCAGTGTGTAATCTATAATAATGCTCATAGATGGCATAATGTCTTACTCTCTATTACTAATAGATGGCGTAGTTAAATAATAGAGTAATTTTTACTTTTAAATATTTATTAAAATTATTATAACAAAAATATTTTGCAACAGACAAACGTTAAAATTACATTACTATACAATTTAAGATATTAAAATATAATTACCGCAAAAATACAATTTTTTTTGTTATGAAAACGTAAAAATTAATTAACAATTCAGGAAACATAACTCCTTTTGCAATGTTTGGATAAATGGGCATGCTCAACATACGGTTTTCACTAGACGATGAAGAAAAATTTTAGTCTCTGGCAAAGTGTAGTTGTTTGTGTATTTGAAACTGATGCCTGACTACACGTGAACAGTGGCGTTCACGTAAATAATCATAGCAGAAACTTTTAGTATGATTATTTAAAAAATATTATTTTATTAAATTGAATTTAAGTTTTATGGAAGTAGTCATAGAGTAGTCATAAATCATAACGACTTCTGAGATATCTGAATGGATAATATTGCAAGAAACTAACAAAAAAAGTGGAAGCGAACCAAATTTGAGTTTATCTTAATATTTTCATAAACGTTGCGTGCCTGTCCGTGTATTTATACACACGCACACACACACGCGCATGCATGTGCACACTTATACGCACACGAACACTTATACGTACACGCACACGCGCATACGCACACGCGCACGCACATGCAAACACGCGCACGCACATGCAAACACCCACACGCACATGCAAAAACACACACACGCATGTGCGCACTCACGCCCAAAGACCAACTAGTGATTTCCTGTGTTATTCGTGAGTGCAAATCACGGGATGGTGGTGGGTATCTTCCTTCAGGATTGGAAAGGAAGGGGAAGTGGTTAGGTTAAGGAACTGGGATAAAATGGAACTGGGCAAAAATATAATACAATAACTGCATATACGCAATGGCATGGCGAGCATTTTTCTGGAAAGAGTTAGCAGGGGCCGGCACAGTCAAAAATATGATTTTGTTCGCAATCATCTAATTTTTTTAAATTGGCATATATTTGCTTTAATCATGCATTCACATCAATAGTAATACTAATATTTTTTTTACCAGTATAACTTGAATTATTTTGGACATTTTTTTGGAGGTTGTGCCAAACACTGCCCAACCATGGCGAATACATATAAAATGATCTAAATAGATAATTATCTGATTTGACCACTTAATAGCTTTAAATATAACGGGTGCACTAAGTATTTTACTTTACACTCATTTTCATCCTACGAGGGATTGTATCTTTATTTAGTTTACAAAACATTAATCCACTTTCCAGCATTCGGGGAATTCTCAATATATAAAGTTCAAGTTTATAATGGAAACGTGTATTTTTTCTTTACATAAATGAATATATTAATTAAATAGTGTCTTTTGCATGTAATTGCAAACATTTTATGAATTTATTGAGAGTATTTGTGTGCATTAATATATCATATTTATTATGATATCATTTAGTGTCCAAGTGAATAAAATATTACCAGTTGAATGTAGACTGCATTGTTTTGATTTGTTTACGTGTTTCCGTGAATGTGTAGGTGGTACACGAGTACCATTAATGTTATTTATTTTTGTTTTTTCATTTTTATGTTCAAAGTGCCCAATACACGCAGTACGATTACGATACGAGCCTAAAGAATATACATTTTTTGTGCATCTCATATCTCTGTTATTTATCAGTTTTTTTTTGTAGTATACCTAGAGTGCAATTTTATAAATTTATTAGGACCTGCCATGGAAATTAAAGGCACACAGTAGAATTCCTCAACATTGAATAACACAGGTGCCTTGATCGACTTGGATTATATAAGTGTGATAATAATCTTATAAGACATAACGATATAAATTTGCTCTTTAGCAAAATTAGGATGCAGTGATGGAGCTGAAAGCCGGTGACAGGAACTCTTCAGTGATGAAGTGTACACGTAATAAGTTTGGACTCATTTAAATTGTCTTGACATAGCAAGAAAGTAACAATGTAAATAAATGGGTAAGTTTTATACGTGTACGTACGAAGGTACGAAGCCAGGTTTTTATGTGGTTTTATTTTGCTTCCCGTTCGGTACGGTGTAGTTGTTGTTATTTCAAATTTTGCGATCAATTCTTCAACTACTTAAACGGTTCTCGTGTAAATTCACACACAAATATTGTCTTGGGGCAATATTATTATAATTTTTACCTTTTGTCTATAAATTCTAATGCTGCAAGTATAATGCTTACCTCAAACGTGAAACTGGAAAATCTGCTGTTTTTAAATTAGTGTCGTGGGTTTGAAGCAGAGACTTCAAGTTCTCATTCGTCAACCCTGATACTGCAGGAGTGTTGTATGCTTAAACCGTGAGACTTAAGGATGTATTGTTTTTCAATTAGTATTGCAGGTATAAAGTGGAGACCCTGCCATTGAAATTAAGGTTAAAACTTCTAAATTTTAAAAAAGTTAAAACTTTTAAATAGTGAGACATGTGGATTTGAAGTTTTTAAATCAGTATTTTTGGTCTTAGGCAGAGAATCTATGGTTAATTTTGGAGTTCCAACTCCACAGTCCTCGTGTTACTGGGGTATCGCCTGTTTAAGCTGTGAGACATGGGGATCTGCTGTGTTTAAATTAGTATTGTGGGCCTTAAGCAGAGACTATCATTGAACCCCTAGTTCCTCAGTTCTGATACTACAGGGGTACTGCCGACCTAAACCATGATACTTGAGGATCTACTGTTTTAAAATTAGTATTGTGAATCTAAAATCGGGACTATACCGTTGAAATTCGGGCGCCAACTCCTCATTTTTCGGGCTTTGGAAAGACTATTTGTTTAAATCTTGAGACTTGATAGCCTACCGTCTTAAAATTATTAATTAGATGCTTGCAGTTCCGGTGCTGTTAGGATACTGCCTGCCTAAACGGCGTGACTTGAGGATCTGCTATTTTTAAGTTAGTATCGTAGGGCTTCAAGCAGAGTCTCTGGCATTGAATGCCAGATTCTAATATCTCAGCCTGATGGTGCAATAGAACGGTCTGTGTTGTATATATTAAATCACATCTCTAGGATTTGTCAACCAATTTGGATGATTTTTCGTTATTTAAATGACCCCGGCGTAGTATCATAAAAGATTAGTAGGAATTTGACCCTGAGAATTGAAGGTACACTATAAAATTCCTCAACAATGAACAACACCAGTACCGTAATTCAATTAGGTTGGTATTTGTCTAATGATAATCTGATAATAAAGTCTCCAAAATTTTATTACGACTAAGGGTGGCATAAATTTGTACTTTAGTAATATTAGTATACAATGATGAGGCCGGAGGCTGGTTATAGGAACTTTTCACCGATAAGGAGTAAACTCATCGAGAAAATAACAAATTAAAAATTAAATAAATAGATAGATTAGTATATACAGATACGTATGAAGCAACTAAAATATTTACATGTAGGCAGATAAGTTAGTATGTACAGATATAAATAAATGCATGAATTGATTAAACATTAGTACGTAGGTAGGTAGATAAGAAATAAGTAAGTAGGTGTATATTGTCTTATTGTATATTGTGTGATATAGAGATACATAGCAATCAGAATGTAAGTACAGCTGTAAACAGGCCTGAAATATTATCTACAGTGAACCAAAAGAGGAAATTGCTATTCCTGTGTCCGTATTTATATACCTATGTTTATGTGTACACACGAATGAATATATATAGACATATGCCTACATGTGGTGCGTGCGTGCGTGTATCCGTACATGTGCGCGTGCGGGTATCCGTACATGTGCGCGTGCGTGTATCCGTACATGTGCGCGTGCGTACGCGTGCATGTGTCTGTGTGTGTGTGTTCCGACCGATTCCAATACTCTCTGGCGGTAGTATTTTGAAAATATGTTTATTATTATTATATTCGATAAAACGATATTTTACCCCAAAACTTCTAACTAAATACTTCTATCATTATTTTATTCTTTTCATTGCGCTTCTTATTTAGTGCGTATTTGAAGTCGGTTAATTTTTTTACAAGAAAGTTTTCTTGGGAACTATTAATTTTGTGCCAACGGAACGGTGGAGTTTAATAATTTCATTCCGAAGAGAATTATTTCTACAACGCTCGACGATAAACAATATATCCCCACGATAAAGTTACGAACAAATGCATTTACCTCATTAATATATTCAGTATAGAACAAAGATGTATGAAGATAACGCTTTGGTAATGAAATTGATCACAAACACAACGATTGATATTTCACACTTCTAACGCTAAATTGCGAGGTATTGATAAAGTTTGCTAAACGAAATTGAAAATTTAATTTAGTGAAAAAAACATTTTGATTTAGTTGGTCGTCGATGGTTTCATTTTAAAATCTATCCATTTTAAAAGCTAGTAAGCTTAGGTCCACTCACAGAAATATTTCTTTATGTAGTTGAATGTAATGAAAAACGATTTTTAGTTAAATGTGGCATTAATATTAAAATATTGCTATGACAGTGAATACTAGAATACGATAATTATTTTGTAGTAAACATTTAAAATGTTACATTCAATATAAAAAGTCGTAGTAACAATGACAAATAGTAATTCTGTTAAAGGTTTTTAATTAGCCAATACAATTCAGTAGTTACTATTTGAAGTCATCTTATCAATACATCTAGTCACAATTAAATGAAACTACGTGATGTAGTATTATTTCTACTTTCTTTAATTTCTTTACCGCGACCTAGGTTTTGTTGTATTGCAACATCTTCAGGTGGGATATTAGCAAAGATATCTACATATATAAAGAATCTTTGCTAATATCCCACCTGAAGATGTAATACAACAAAACCTAGGTCGTGGTAAAGAAATTAAAGAAAGTAGAAATAATACTACATCACGTAGTTTCATTTAATTATGAATAATGAATTTCTACAAAATTAACGCCAAATATATTCAATACATCTAGTCTATCATTTTCTATTTAAGTAATGGTTAACAGCTAATGTAATGGTATTTACTAGTGGACTGACAATTACTATCTTCGCTTTGCTACTCCATAAAATGATTTGTTACCATTTATTTATTTAACTTCTTGTGTTTATGAATTAACATTTTTTGTCAGACCAGATTTCATGTTTTATTTCTATAAAGTTTTTTAACAATTTTCCCTGAATTTGTAAATAAACCAGATTTTATGTAAATATATTACACAAAGATATGAAGAAAATTAATGCAGTTGCTAACACCCATTTTATTTACTTCGCTTGTCCAAGCGAGCCATATTTTTCATTCAAATATTGTGAATAAGCTGAGTCGGTGACGACTATATTACTTCATCGATAAAACCCAATTCACTAATAATGGCTTAAAATTAATTGATTAAAAGCTTTTAAAATGTAAGATGAAATTTTTAACGAAAAACTGTAACTTACTACCGTTTTTAGAATATCAGATTTTCTCAGACCAGAAGGGAAACCAGGAATGGAACCATGCTTATAACTAAAAAAGTTTAACCAATTTTGTAAATACACTTTTTTCTGTTTCAGTAAAAAAATCATTGCAATAAAATTACGACTTTCGGAGTTATACATTGTTTTATCGAACGTGGCGTATCGAATAGCTATCGCGTTTCCTTTTTTCAATAATTAACTTACAAACATGTCTTCTTTTATTTTTAAAGTTAATTTAACTTAGGCGATTTTTTCAAGTACTTTCTTTAGACGTTTAATTAACGTAGCTTTGAAACAACTGAACTCTAAACTTACCTCCGTTTAGTTTTTTCTCGAATGTTTTTGGAGGTTATTTTCATATTTAAGCACAATAAGATAAGTACTTGCGCGAATGGATTAAAATAATAGTACAACAAAAATTGGGAGTGAGCTGTCATATAATAAAACAAATTACGATAAAAATAATACGCTTTTCTTTGTAAGAGACGAACCAATTTTCCAGATTTTACGATAATGATATTGAATTTATTTATTTATTTCTTGAAAACCCCATGCCCAACTTACAGTATTACCCAAATCGCTGGGCATGTGGAAGAACATATAGCAAATAGTTATAAAACAATGACGAATAGGACAATATGCTCACAGAGCTAGTTCCATACAATTGAAAAACAAATACACAGTAATTTGGATGAAAATCGTCTAGCAATCAGTTGTGAGCTACTAAGCAACTCGTATGTACTCATTCTGAATCGGTCAATGGGACAGAAAAAGATATCTAGACTGGGTGTATCTCGCAACACTACGTTGAGTAATGTGGGTGCACGAAATATAGGTGAACGCTGTAGAATGTTTGTACGCGCTCTAGGGAGGTAAAATAAACAGTTGCATCATCCCCTCATGTAGCAGCCAGGAGCATAAAGGGTCACTAAATTCAGGATCGAGGGGTTATCAACATAATGATTTAATAATTTGAAAAAATGCATGATTAAAACTAATTCCGTTCGAGTTGAAGGAAATTACATCCAACTTATAACCAATCCAAATTACAACAATAATATGTGCATCATTATGAAATCTGAGGGAAATAAATAAGGATAATACCCATGCATTTTATAATACAAATACTTATTAATTCGTAGTCCAGATTAAAGATCGCATTACTTTTATACAATTATCGCATTATCGCATCGACTCCCGTAGATGTTCACACTTGCTGTAAATATATAATAACATCATACTTTTTATGTGTTAAAAACTTAGGACAGTACTATTATTTTCAAATTTTTAAGTGTTTTAGCCGTGACCAGTTTTTATTTTTTTTAACTTTAATATCTTATTTTTAAATTCTGGGGTTGAATAAGAAACTGGAAAATAGTTAACATTGCAATGCACTTAGTGCAGTAGAAAAGTTACGGATAAGATCAGAGTCCTTTTTATAAATTTGGTAATCTATAGTACCATAATCCTATATATTTTATTTAATATACCCCAGTTGAAAAAACTGCTCAACAATGACCACAAATTAACAATACACCATAGGAATAAATTTGGCAGTAGAATTTGGGTGATCCCCTAAATCCATTTTGGAAACTTTAATATTTTTATGAAGTACCTACTTAGAGAAAATCATTTTGCTCCTTGGACAGGTATTACTTTTTTTAATAATTAAATTCTAATTTGTATTGCAGATTAAAAATCGTATCTTTCATATAATTGAATCTATGGTCTAACACTTTTCATTAACTTTGCTATTTAATAATATGAAAAAAATGATAAATTTTACAAGCAGAATCAAAAAATAAATGGTAAGCCAAAGAGTCATCCTAAAAATGGGTGGTATTTTTGTTCGTTTGGGAAACCAATAATTTTTAATATCTATCTCTTTGTATCAGTATAGATAACAAGACCTTAATACTTTGTGACAATTATTTTTTGAAAAGAGATTTAACTTGCGAGATTTAGATTTGTATTTAAAAAAGTGTAAAATTAATAGTGGTAATAGTAATTAGTGGTATAGCCATATAATATGGTATATAAACCGTCGTAGTTGCTAAAAATAAATAAGTACCCGCTGCGTTATATGTAAATGAATTTGATGTTAATTTAGGCTCCGTTTCTGTTTTAAATCCACAATAATTAAGTTTGGGGCGTTCACTTCGCCGAAAAGTAGCAAATTGTTAGTCAGCCAATTGGTGATAAAAAAAGATTCAAACGCTTTATGCTATGATAACGATTTGAAAAAGTTAAAATTTTATTTATATTCGAAATTAATCGACTTAAAAAATTACTCATTTCAAAAAAATATCGAAATAAATAATTAAAATAGTCCCTTCTATCCCATTTCTACTCCGTAAATAATATTATTCGCCAAAAATTAATCATCAGTATCACACATTCCAAAAATTTATTGTCAGTATTCCATATTAAAAATGTGCAATAGTATTTTCCAATAATATTAAGCTGAATTGAGTTAATTCTCCATAATTCCATATTTTAATTTTTTTGACACAACGTTTGTTTATGAAATTGTATCCAGTACAATATTTGACATAAACTGCAACTATGTACAGTCTGACAAAATTCTATTCAAGCCATAATCCCACTAATATTACGAATACGAAAATTTTGTTTCTTTCTCTGTAAATTTGTTTTTAGAGATTCACGCAATAACTATTGATTCAGTTGACAAAATACTATTGTAATACGTTAGCTTGTAGTTTCCAGATTTCCACATACTGTATAGTTTGTACATATGTGGGACAATTATGGAGATATAATTAATCAAATCAACGTAATCGGAGAAAAATTAATTGATATAGGTAATTTCGAAATTAACAACGGTAAAACTACATAATAGTTGATATATTAACATGAAGCAGAGGGAATCGTAGATATTTCAAAGTTTACAGAAAAGTTTGGGCAGCATATATAATAATAATAATAATAAAATCATTTATTTGTGGATATAAAATACAAGTAAAGTAATAAACAGCTACAGAAATTTTCTTAGAGCTAATGATAAAATAAATTTAATAAACAAGGAACAGAGAGATAAGGACAGTATCTATATAGCGTTTTGAGACGCATAAAGCAACATTTAATTTTTGCGGTTACGTGTTCATGAAACCTCAGCTGGGGGCCCATTATAATGCCTAGATTTTTGGCGAGTTTCACCGTAGGAATGAATTGCCCGTTTATGACGAGCTTCAGTTTTCCTGATCTTCACCTGAGCCTTCCTTCTCGTAATTAGAAAACATGATTTGAAATGATTTAACAAGAAGGCATGTTTACACGACACACGACACGACATATACAGAAGTTGTTATCATAGATAAGTTATAATAACTCTTTTAAGTTAAAACAGTAGCTTGTGCAAAAAACTGGTAAAGTTTAGGTTGATTTATTAATATATATTAAAATCAATATAAGCATCAATGAAATTAAGAGGCTTTTGAGGGACGGGGAACGGGCGCGCTTAGCGTTAGAACAACACAAATACAGAATTACCTTCAGGCAAGAACACAAATCAAGGAACCTCAATCGAATAATTCAATTTTATCCGCACAATATCAGGGCGACCTGCTAGTATTTTTAAAATAAAACTGTATTTTGCTCGACGCCTTTTGGTGGTGAATATAGAAATTATAATCGTGACATTCTGGTTATGGCATCATTAAAATATTACTTTTCTTCTTAATACTTGCCAGGCAGCATCCGATATTTATCAGATGTACCTCTAAAATTGATTGATGTTGAACGCCGCGGATCAGCTTATTCTGGAAGTAAATATTCATTGTAAAATTTAGGTTTCATTTGATTTCCCTACAATCGGTTATCCCCCTCAATTATTTATATTTTCAATTTTAACGTCCCAATAGTCTAAACAGTGAACGGGCAAAGGTCTCGTTTTGTAACATACAGCTGTACCTTATACTTCCAGATGAGGTTTGTGTGCGTGATCGGATGCCCACTGATTTTTAAATTTAATTGGTTCTGCTGCTGTTCATATAATCAGAAGAAGGACATTTTATTTCTGTGATGCCTTTTGCGTATTTTCCATCAGAAGTAGCCCCCAGAGAACAACATTCCTCATCAACACACAAGTCGCACTTTTCAATAACTCATTAGTTATTTTATTTGTCGTTATCATATTTAATGCACAGAACATTGTTTAATGGAAACCGTATAAAATAGTTTTGACTATGGACCCGCAACGAGTGTTTCCTCCCTCGCTTGCATATCAGCATATCAAGCTACGATGCTTTTTTTAGTTTCGTACCAAAGTAGAAGCTTTTTATAACTTTGAACCATTTTAGTAAATTGTCATTCATATATATATATATATATATATATATATATATATATATATATATATATATATATATATATGTGTGTGTGTGTGTAATAAAATTATGGAGATATAATTAATAATATCAATGTAGCCGAAGAAAAAGTCATTGACCTAGGTATTTTCGAAATGAGTATCGGAAAAACAATAAAATAGTGGATATATTAACAATAAGTAGTGGGATGATAGATATTGAAGTCTACAAGATTATATTGATAAATACAAACAAATTTACGAACAACACAACATAGCCGTTGCATATTAAAATACATCGCTGTGAAAGCCTGTGTCTAGTATATAAGAATATTTTTTATTAAAATTCATGCACTTTTCCCTCCAACCAACTATGTAATGTGAGTATTACAATTTTCGACAACATTGCTCGTTACGTTGAACTTCGCGAATTTCCGGAAAATCTTATGCCTACTCCTTCTAGTTCCATGTTATAGGTGATGATGTGCTTTCTTATTCTGTGTTGCTCATATCATTCTGATGAATGTTTTTTTTTTCTTTAAGCGTAGCCTTGTTGTTTCCAAGGACAAAGTACGCAATTAACCCCCACTCTTATTCACCTTTAACGAATATGAACCAATAGGACAACAAGTACCTTATTGTGCAATATTTTCATAAAAGATAATTTTTACAAAATAAAATAATTATATAGTTCAGTAATTTTAGGTATAACACATTAAAATATATTAAATCTATAAATTCATTAGAATTATATCATATGTGTACATTACACGTATGTACCAAAACTTATTCCTTATATTTAGGTATTTTTTTTAAATTAAACCATAGGTTCTATACATTTACATCATTTGAAGAAATTGATAAAAAATTAAAAGAAGAAACATGGCGAATATTTGTTTTAGAGTAGCTACAAGCCAAAAGCAAAAACGAAGGAAAAAAACCTAAAATGGAATTTGATTTAGGCATTGTCTCTGATTTTGTCCGTTTACTTTTAATATGTTATATTGTCTTGGCTTTCATTGATGAGTAGTTGGTTTTTTTTAACTATTTGAAAAAAAAACACAAATTGTGTGACGTTAGTTTCTTGAGTTGGCTTAATTTAACTTCATAGAAATTTAATTTTAAACTTACGTATATTTAATAATCTACTCCAGGAAGGAGGACAATTTTTAGAAAAATGTAAACATATTTCAATATAATATCTATCTTAAAACATGTAAGTAAACTAAAGGGTAGTTTAATATAAAATATAGTTTGCTTTTTTAAATATATTAATTTATTGAATGTTCTTTTGTTAAATTAAAATTTGCGATTTCTAACTTATATCTTATGTTTAGTGTAGAAATTAATGTCATTGGTGCAAAATGAATCAGTTAACCTAACTTATTAGAAAGTCACTTTCTAAGCCTATTTGTGTTTAGATTGACTTATGCTCTTACTTGATAGGGCCAGTGGAAATTTCATTTAAAATGTGAGAAACGATATCCTCGTGACCAACATGTGAATAAGACATAATAATAACACACAGTTAAGTGAAGTAAATGCATATTATTTTATTGTCGTTTTTACACTTTCGTGAATAAATGTGCACAAAAATCAATCATGTCATTGCACGGTGGTTAAACACGAAGCACTCTCGAACTCGTTGGTGAAGTTTTACTTGAGGCTATTGAATCAGAATTACAAGATTCAATACGATGCCAAAGATACACTGAAGAAAAGAAATGTTATTATGAAATGTATAACACAAAATAATGTATTAGTGTTTTGTATTAAAAATTTGTTAATTACTTGTTAACGTGGAAGACAATTTTAAATATTCGTTCTAAATATTCTTTTTCCGTAATTTTTAAAAAAATATCTTTAAATTACAAAATTAGATAGAACGTAGAAACGTGGAGGAGTAACCAATAGCTCGCTGTAAGAGAAAATTTAAATAATTCATGGTTATTAAAATTTCCGAATATTCGAAAATACTGAGCTACTGTTTCCGATGAAATTGTCCTTTAATCAATAATAAGAGTAATGAAATAATTGAACAAGTTTACCGCGAGGATACTTATGTTAATTACAATTAAATGTTTTGCTCATTCGTTGAAAGAGACATTAAATTTGTTGCTGCAATTAGATTAAATAGGATTTATCCGAAACACCATTTCTTGTAAACATTATTTGTCTTTCGAAACATTATTTCTTCATCATAAATTATTACACTTTTTACCTTGATTAAATGTCGAAATTCGTTTACAAAATATATGTCATTGTTTAATTGTTTCATTAAATGTGTCAATCCTCGATAAATCTCTAACATAGCTGTGATTAAATGTAATGATTTGAGAGGAGATAGGCTCAACATTTCCACGTAATAAATTGGAATGATAAAAAAAGTTATTATTCTATAAAACGGGTCTTCAGATTTAGCCAAATAGCAGAATAAATATATTAGTTTAAACCAGTTAAGGGCAGGAGTAAAGTAAAAAGCGACATTTATAATGTAATTTCTCACAGTATTACGTGGCGTTTTTATACTTTGTTGAAGCTTTATGCGCTTTCATTTATTGCGAATGGCTACGTAATCTTGGTCGCATTTAAGTATATGTATTACTTCTCCTAACAGCGGTAACGCTGACATCAAATGACATAAGTTTCCAACAATGTAACTAACTCGATTGCCGGATATTGAACAAAAGGCAAAATTGACATAAACCTTCGTCGCCTGTAGTATCGATACATAAAGCGCATAAAGCGTGCAATCCTAATACTATTAATGTTATTGTAAAAAACATGTTTCTTATTCGCCACGACGCTTTTGATGGATTCAAATTCTTTAAAAATTTAACTGAGAATTTATGGTGCTTGGTGCATCCCATGTTGTAGAAATAACATAACAGAGTAATGAATATTGATCAAAGTAAATTTATTGTAGTTTAGGAACAGCATTTATTTGTCTCGAGGACATATGAATCAATTTATTGATATGCTTCAAAGTGAATAAGTTAGGTGAATAATCAATTCTCAAACAATGTTTAAGACTAATCGCCATCTGAAATTGTAGATAATGCAATGGGTGACTAACATAACAGTCCAGACAGCAGTGGCAGATTTACTTCCAACAAAGACTCGATTATATTTTCTCATCCATCTTCCTTTATTGCATTGATTACAATTAACCGTTGTAGTGCCATGGTTTTTTACTCATATACACTTAAAAATGCGAAAGAAACCTTTTGTTTTTGATGTCATTTACCCTTGTCTCAAAAAAACTGTATCTCTTCCAAAAATTATCCAATTTTAATAATTTTTCGGTGTTTCCTTAATAAAAACTTGTACAAGGGTAATAAAATACAAAGAAAATTATGGAAATATATATTGTGAACAAAAATTAAAACAAAATTGAAATCAAGGTCACATCATATTTTCGCAGTCCGGTACATCCTCCGTGTCAGCAAAATAATTGTTATCGTCATTATTACCACTATCACTCAAAATTTGCATTACGCTAAATTGTGAGCGCACCACTATGTCACTCCCACTATCACTTTCTTCACAACTTGAAAAACGATCATTTTCACTCGAATTATTTTCGTTTTCCGACATTATGGGTTAAACATTTTCTTTTTCTGGGTCCTTTTTATATTGTAAATACTAATAATATTATAATTTTATCTTTATGTGACACGTGGAAAGATAAAAAATTAGCGATGCGAGCGAGCGATCGCACACTAAACAGCAACTGAATTCGAGAGCTCCATCGCGCTCGTGGCAAATTTAGTTAGTACGCGCACGAGCGCGATGGCGCTTGTCGGCACTCCAACGGTTAATATTGAGTTAAGCAAGTGTGCAAGCAAAAAAGGGTTAAGGTTCAACTCGAGAGAGAAGAAAAGTCCTTTTTTAACAATGTCATTTTTATTCACAATTTTAAAGTAGCATTCTCGACATATACACGACGCCAGAATGAGCTATTGAATTGTTTATGTTTAATAAATTTTTCTTTATTAATATGTTCTTTAACACATTTATTTTCCATCTCATATGCGCGACAAGGTAATATTTTTATCAATAGAAAAATACACATTTTACTTCTTCCATTTACTTTCAGTAAGCTAGGAGTTTAGTAAAATGAATTGCTACATAAAGTTGATAATATTATCAAGAATAGAAATTTAAAAAATATACGTATTAATTTAAAAGAAAACAAAAAAATAAGTGAAATAATTATTTTATTGTAAAGCCAAATCTACAAAAATAAGAAGTGCATATCTAATATGAACGGACTACAACGGCTATTCATTTAATATATACCTAGCTAACACGGACTTTCAGGAAAATATTTGGAACATATGAGTTAGTACGTTTATAAATTCTTAACAACATAGGTATTAATAAATAGGTGTTATACATATATAGGTGTTATACACCTATAAAACTGATTAAATACTTTTTAAGTTACTGCCAGTTTCGACTTAATCAATGAGAGAAATTATATTGAATAATTCTATTATGGACATTTAAATTGTATATAAGGACGTATTTCCAAATATATTAAAGTGTACGTTGACTCTTTCCTCTAGAAAACCCGCATGTATTTCATGTTTACAGCCCGTGCAATATCGGTTGCAGTGCTGCGAGAATACCAGCTAGGTCGGTTGTTATATTTTCATTTGAGAGGATGCATTACTCTCTCCAGAGATGTGACTTGCTGTAAAGGTTTTAATAATTTTAACAAATTTATGCAATATGAGAAATTTATTCGATTATGACAAAAGTCTTCGTAATAAAATATATACGGCGATATTTACAAATATTAATAAAATACAAAACTTTTACTATAATGTTTTAAAACTATTTTTATTTTAACCATAACCTCGATACCATCGATGAGATGCACCGTGGAGTCCCGGATTCGATGACGGACGCTCGCCGATCGGGGCTGGATTCACGTTTGTGATCGCGTAGTTCAATGCCATAGACCAGTAACGAGCAGCACAGTTAACGGTGCGAGAAATTACGTACTGTGATCGGCGATCTGCCTGTTCAGCGTGACGATTATGGTTATACTTTCAGTGATCCGACTTTCTATTGCTGGACTGTTGGAACAATCTACAAACTTCTTATTACTAGAGGTATTGAAAGTGGAAAATCATTCGTTATCAAATAATTGATAGAACATATTAAGTGATACAACGCTCGGACTTTGCAGGCGTTATTATAGTTCAATACTTTTATTTGAGGTTGCAACTTTGAAAAATGTAATGGTCGCCAGCGAAAAAATCGCGCTATAAGCGTGGCAGGCCAAAAGTTAAAGAAGGATGCGAAAGTAATGATACATTAAGTTACTCGGTATCGATCTTCGGTGACGTTATGAAATTATTTGTCACGAATGGATATTTATGTATTATTCAGTCGCATTGATGTACAGCTGAAATTGTTTATGGCATCTTTTTTGCAAGTGATCACCGATCAATTTAAATTTATTTTACAAACAACCAATACAAAAGGCGAAGAAATCTCTTAGAAGAATTCGATGATCGTGTTGCTATTAGAATATTTTCACAACAAAATTGAGTATTAGAGTAGAGTGGCAGAGAGCCTTCATTCATTTACACAACCACTTCGTTTCACCGATGAAATTCGCTTTGTTTTAAGACGTTGACGTTGTAGTGTTTTTTTTTATTTTTTGGGAAACTACTTTTTCAAATTAGTGTACAAGATATTTGAAGACCTACTTAACCAATTAGGTTAAAGTTTACAACACGTATTTTTCAAAATGTCATCTAAGATGTAGCATCGAATTTTTTGATTGGGTGCCATGTTCAAGTCACAATTTTTTTAAACTCAAAATTTCCATAAAAATTCTAATTTTATTTTTGGATAAAGAAGATCCATGAAATAATAATTTAAAAAAAATAATATCATGAACTAAATTATTAAACATTATCTAATATTATCATTTACCTTTTCAATACCTTGTAATTTTTATTTTTCTCCCGTTTATTTTTTTATTATTAACATTTAAATTTTGAGTGTGTTGTATATTATTATAAATTTTAAGGGAAAATAGTAAAAAAATTCTTCAACAAGAAAAACATAAAGATATTCATTGTGAGTATATATTTTTAAAATAAATTTTTATTATGATATAATCATGACTAAGTCCTATTTTTTAAATACGTCATTTTTATATATATTTTTAACTCAAAAAATCATTAAAATTAGCATTTTTACTGCCTTGAACTCATACGTTAGTTTTTATGCATTAAAAGTAAATTTTTGAAATTTGAAACTATAATTATTGTGTAGTATATTATAAAAATACTTCAAGAAATAGCAAACTCAAATTTGACAGATTTCCAATATCGAATTGGAAATTAAATAAAAAAACAAAAAAATGCTGTAAAAAGCATTCCGTCTGACATTGTTTGTAGTTCAAAGATAATAATATGGGTAATACATCGACTACTGTAACTACTCATTTATTGACCTGAAACAAAACGATATTATATATTCTGTGTATGGACCACTAAAATCATGTTATTATTCGTTAATAAAAGTATTAATTTACATATTTTTCTGTATTGTATAATAAATAAACGACAAAAAATATAACTTAACAACTAATATAACTTACACGATTTTCTCGAAAACACGAATAATACTTACTTTTCTTCGACAAAAACAACAAAGGAACAATTGATACGTAGGAAACCAACATCAAGAAAAAAATGCATGTAATATAAGTCACAGCTGATGTATATTATTATTTTTATATTATACACGTAAACGTTTATCAGAACTGTTAATTCGAACCGTATAATTAAAATTGACTCGTCTATAAAATTGTGAACGCTAGGTGGCGCCTTTGTCACTTATTTTTTAAAGCCGTAAATAGTTAGAATTCACAGGTTTTGAAGCCTTTTCAAAATCACCTTTTTTCTTTGGGGTTTGAATATTTGTTCACTTAGATTAGAATAATGCAATAAGTCGACTTAAGTACCCTCATTGACTATAAAATAATTAAAGCGACATTCATATTGATGCACCGTGCATTTTAGGTCTGCCTTTTCTATTCCGAAATCCTTCCGCACATTTATTACATCATACATTCCGTTTTAAATATGTGAGAGCCACCTAGCGGTCGATGCTTTCAAATTAACTATTTTGTAAATATTTATTTGGAAAGAAATTAATACTCGCTGCCCGTAAAAGATGACTCTGGATAATAGATAACTTATTTATTTATTGTTTACCCTTTGTAATTACCTTCCTTGTAATTAATGACTAATGATTAATTACGTTAGATAGTAACAATTAAATTTCGAAAAATATCACATTATTCCACCCTGTGAGCTAGCACTCTGGTTTGCCAACTTTACGTAATATATATGTTAGTGTTCAGAAAATAGTAAAAATGTCAACTTGATTTTTATTATATTTAAATTTTATTCTGTTTTTTAAACATAACGACTTAAGAGGATTTTTTTTACTACATTCAAAAATAATAAGTATAACTTGCTTAAACTCCATGGAATAAGCTAAGTAGACGGGTCAACTTTAAGATAGCGTGCGAGCGAAATAGATGTGATTGTTTGCCTTGGGATGTGATTTTTCCTTGTAATTTTTTAAGATTTCTTCAGTATTCCCTTTTATTTGAGCCAATGAAGCTGTCGCGATAGAGAAGCAACTAAACACATGTCTTTTTTATTTTAGGTTAAAATATACGAGTACAAATAACAGCATTGGAATTTATGTGCAATTAAATTATCTTTTAAATTATATTTTTAGAATATCATTTTCAAATAATTAATTTTCAACGTCTGATAAATGCTAGTGAACGAATCCTAATGGATCCTAATGGTAATAAATAAATCGATTAGAAGGGCTAATTATTTATTTTTGGGTTTTTTTATCGATACATTTATTCTGTTCGCAAGAGTTATTCGTAGAAATGTTATTTCTGCAATAATAATTACTTTTAATCAAAATCTTCGGACAACGCCGTAATTTTTTTTTAAATACGTTATATTTTATTCAGTAATCTAGTTCGCAACTGGAAAGTGTTGAATAAGCGGTTGGTTAAGTTTGAAATAAATAATGATTTCACTAATTTCGGAACGATATACAAGACTGGTTAATACGTTTATCGTTATGTAAACATTTTGAAAGAAGGAATCCCTTTGAGAATTTTTATTTAAATTCCTTTTAGAAGAAAAATTACGTTTCTTGATTTTCAAAAATTTTCATGCATAGACGAAACTTTTAAGCATAGTAACTGAATCTTATAAACTTATTATTACCACCATAATCATGATATTTTACATCATTTAATTCTTTAATAGAATGCAATAATAATCTTTCACAATCTGTCGTAGGACATAAGTCCGTAGGGTATTAGCTATTATGTTAAATATATCAGAGAATATATAAATAAATAGCCGTGAAAAAGGTTTATTGTAAATAAGTGATAACTTTAATACTTAAAACTTACTTAATTTTAATTGAACATTTTAATGCACATTCAAGGCTCATACAAATGTAGAGTACTTCAATTAAATAAATCAAATACCTCTGCAAGTAAGCCAATAAAGGGTCTCATCAAGCTGTGTTTACTGTTTAAAATTTAGATGAAGTGCCACGGTGTAGGAGGCAGGATGATACAATCAGCAACCACATCTAAAGCGATTTGGTGCTTTTCTCTCTGCTTTTTCATGCACGAGACCCCACCCCTCTTGTTATGCACCTTGCTGTACATCTCAAAAACGGACAAAGAGTTAGAGCATCGACAGGATTAATACTCCTTCGAATACGACATGGAATTTTTTGAAGTTTATCAAGTCAACGATATTGAGAAACTTAAATATTTCCGTCTTACTAGATAAAGAAAAAACAAAAAAAATTTAAGAAAGGAAAAGTTACATGGGAATTAAAAGTATCATGTTTTAGGTAGAGTATATACCGTTTATCCCGGTAATAATGAGTGCTGCTACCTACGTCTTCTGTTGCATGTCATTCGTGACCCAGGAAGAATTATTATTCGTAGTGACCTTTGTCATTTTATGGAAGAAATGATCCTATACATTTATCTTTCAGATTTCATTACGTTAGATATAATTTTGATAGAACTTAATTTATGAAAAAACGCTCTAATACATTATATAATAATTGCAAACCTAAATGTTTATTTAAGTAACTTGTATATATATATATATATATATATATATATATATATATATAAATATATATATACATATATATATATATATATATATATATATATATATATATATATATATATATGTGTAGATATGCTCAACGAGATGGATGGGGAGGGCTACTATAATTTATAAAATTTGAATCAGACAAATATTACTTGTAGGGTGCATAAATAAAATACATGGTGTCGATGAAAAATATGATATGTATTATAATGTTCATATCAAACACGCTTGTTTTAATATTTTAAAATGTTGATGAACAACTTAAGAACAACACTATTTAATGTAAATGTCGTAATACAAAAAAAGCCTTACGAATATGTTTATAAAAAATATAAAATTAAAAATATATATTAGGCTGACAGTTGGTACATCCGACAATTCTACTTCTTAATATTAGTTCCTGTCGAGCAGAATATTTCAATTTCTTCCCCGATGCATGAAATCGTTTATCTATTGCAGTATAGCAGGAGGAAACAGTTTTGTCAGATAACGTAAAATTAACCCGAGATCTGTTTCCATAAGCTTTTCAATATTTCAACATTGAGTTAGATCGCCTTGAATGATTATTATCCGGGAGATCAATGTTTTATTTCTTTGAATCATTGGAACTACCTTCATTCATTCTTGTGAATACATCGAATATCCTCTAATATTTAAATATAAAAGAGAAAAAAATTGAATGCAAGTCCCCAAAAATATAAAGCGGAGTAATTAAAAAAAATATTTTCTCTGCATTCAGTAAAATGAAAAAATATATATGGTTTGCAAAAATTAAGCTTCGTAGGGTCGTGTTTGGTGTCCGTAAACAAGGTGGCGCGAAGGGTCTCCCCTCTTCTAATATTTCAACTGTGAGTTTGAAAAAACCTGAAACAAGTCTAGTCTGTATTAGCATATGATTTTACTTTCCATTCATATTATTTTGATTAAGCTGTATTAATCATTTTGAGATATATAGATAGCTATAAACCAACATCGCGAGTATTACAACACACATTTGGTAGTTTTTTCCGAGTACTTAATGCGTTTTCCCTCTTTGAATTAAGCACACACTGAGTACGGCTTTTTTGAAGTATAAAAAGGTTCAGATACCGGATTGTTACTACATGTACTTGACACCAACAGGCAATCAAGCAGCGAAGGTAATATTTATGCCCCTCTATTCGTTTGTGCGAGTATTACGCCAGAACTATTCGACTTATTTCAAAGAAACTTTCGATAGTATATAATGAGGTTTTTCGATTGTGTTTGAATAGGATTTCTTACGAATTGACCAAAACTTGTTCATTTAAGCATCACATAAAAACCTCGGAACCAATTTTTACAAAAAATGTACACGTGTGTCGCCATGACTTAATGCTGTAGCTTAAACTTTGTTTTACTTTTATTATTAAATTAAAACTAGAGATATTCAATAGCTTAACATTTGTATGCGCCCTCATACTAAGTGCCAAAATATGTGGATATAATTTTTACCGAACTGATATAATATTACCGAATGAACTGAATCATTTCAAGTGTTTAATTTAATATTGTATAAAAAACAGCATTAATAAAAAATAATTCGCTAAATCAAATTTCTTCGAGCTTCTAGTTCGGCTTACGTGGTACTTACACGTCAAGACGCATTATTTGAAATGGAACTAGTAACACATAACGATGGATCGGGGAGATTATACAGGTGGCAGATTTCAATGTATGAAAAATTGTAAAAAAAAACTACACCCCTAATACAAAGTAGGTTTATTTTAACTTTATAACAACAAATGCGGATTTCATTTTTTAAAAACCACGTTTTCCAAATGGCGGCCATCGAATCTGACACACTCTTCGAGTCTCGCACGCATGTTTTCAAAAACGCGTTTGCAGAGCGACTGGGGTATCCTACTGACTTCGGCTCGAATATTTTCTTTAAGTTGTGTCACAGTGCTCGGATTTGTTTTGTAAACAACGGATTTTAAGTGTCCCCATAAGAAAAAGTCACATGGGCTTAAATCGGGTGACCTAGGTGGCCACGGTACGGTACCGTTTCGGGATATGTTTTTTTCTGGAAATAACTGCCGCACTGCATTCATGGACACATTAGCAGTGTGAGCTGTGGCCCCGTCCTGCTGGAACCATGTGTTTTGGTTGAAGAATGGACTATTCTGTAGTTCTACTCTGAAAAAGTCATTTAACATCTGGGCATATCTCTCCGAATTCACAGTTACAGTTTGGCCACGTTGATTTTCAAAGAAATAAGGCCCTATGATTGCAGATGCAGACATGGCACACCAGACTGTTACTTTAGGCTTATGTAAAGGTTCTTGATGCATTTGTATTGGGTTGTGGACATCCCAGTAACGAAAGTTCTGCTTATTCACATATCTTCCAATGTGCAAGTGAGCTTCGTCACTAAAGAATATGTTGCCCATCCGGGTAGCAGTACGAAATCTCAACAACATCACCTCCGCGTAAGTTTTTCTTAATTCAAAGTCAGAATCGTGTAAATCTTGAACAATTTGAATTTTATATGGATGGAACTTGAGCTTTTTTCGCATTATACCTGTAAAGTTGATTTCGGAATTCCCAATATCGATGAACGTGTACGCAGTGATAAACGGGGATTTTCAACGACAGAAACCATAACACGCTCGACATTTTCATCCGTGGCTACCAATGGTGTAGGTTCTGGCCTGGGCCTATTTAATGTTGATCCTATAGCTCTGAACCTTGCTACCCATGACTGAATGAGGTTGATCGATGGTCCATCACGTAATCGACGAATACTGTAACGATTATTAAATCAACGGCGTGCTACAGATAGCGAAAATCCACTCGAAATGTACGCCTCGACGGCAAAAGCGCGGTGCTCTCCACTACACTGTTCCATGGCTACTAAAATATCCGCACCGCTTGCGCTTCTAACGACGCCCTCCGCGCCCCTCTTATGTGCTGCGTTCAGAAACTATGTTTGTTCAAACTTTGAAATATGCCACTGGACACCTGTACAAAACAAATTCCGTTTTGAGCCCGCATCACATTTTTGAAAGCAAAAACTGTCGATTTTCGTGAGTTTTTGAAATGAAATAAGAATTTCCATTATCTTGAATACCATTATGTTTATTGATATATATATATATATATATATATATATATATATATATATATATATATATAGATATATATATATATATATATATATATAAATTTATTGATATATATTAATTTATATATTCTTTTGTAACTGGAATTCACTTGCTATATATATATATATATATATATATATATATATATATAAATGTATGTATATATATATATATGTATATATATATATATATATACATCTTTTTTTGCAGCAACAATATTTTTCACAATTAAATGAAACTACGTGATGTAGTATTATTTCTATAGTAGAATTTTTTTAATTTCTTTACCACGACCTAGGTTTCGTTGTATTACAACATCTTCAGGTGGGATATTAGCAAATATTAACTCTTAGGAACAACCAAAAGCATTTATATGTCTCAAACACAATATCGAAAGACTGCTTTGTGCGGATTTTTCCATTGTTTATGTTAGTGAGTTTATTGCAGGGGCGCAGACTAGGTTTTATTATATTACAGAGAGTTATACAATATACCAGTATTTTAGTGAGGGTAATAAATTCAATTGTTGTTATTATGTGAGGTTATACAATGCAAACTTTACGGTGTATGTAATAAAATTAAATGGAAGTTATTATCGGTAATATATTTGTACAAATGCAAGGGTATTTGAAAGTAAGGCCAAGGTAATACACTAATTCTACCTATCTTATTATCGGTAATATATTTATACAAAAGCAAGGGTATTTGAAAGTAAGGACAAGGTAATACACTAATTCTACATATCTCCGGTTTTGTGTATTCATATATTTATTTATTTATTGCTTTTAATTTTTTTGTTTTTATTATATATACTTATATTTATATGTATATTAGTGCTGAAACAATTTCCAGGGTACTGTAGTATCAATGTTTTATATTTATATTATATCTAGAAAATATTAGGAATGGGTGATGATATTATATTTAGTTGTTCATTTAATATATTGACCTTAATATCTTTTTTATGTCTGTTTATTTCTAATGTTTCTAGGATATTAAGTTTATTGTCTTTTGTATTTATTTGTAATATATAGGGGGAATTATCAGTATGGGGTGATGGTTATTTTTAATGAGATGTTTAGCAAAGTGAGATGTGTCTGGTATATTATTTCGCCAGCTATGTGTTCTTATATCTTGTGTTAAAATCTCTTCCTGTTTGACCTATGTACACACTATTACAATCGTTACATTTAAGTTTATAGATACCACTCTTTTTATGTTTATCTATTTTTTCTTTAAAATTCTACTATAGAAATAATACTACATCACGTAGTTTCATTTAATTGTGAAAAATATTGTTGCTGCAGAAAAAGAAATGGTATTCAAGATAATGGAAATTCTTATTTCATTTCAAAAACTCACGAAAATCGACAGTTTTTGCTTTCAAAAATGTGATGCGGGCTCAAAACGGGATTTGTTTTGTACAGGTGTCCAGTGGCATATTTCAAAGTTTGAACAAACATAGTTTCTGAACGCAGCACATAAGAGGGGCGCGGGGGGCGTCGTTAGAAGCGCAAGCGGTGCGGATATTTTAGTAGCTATGGAACAGTGTAGTGGAGAGCACCGCGCTTTTGCGGTCGAGGCGTACATTTCGAGTGGATTTTCGCTGTCTGTAGCACGCCGTCGATTTAATAATCGTTACAGTATTCGTCGATTACGTGATGGACCATCGATCAACCTCATTCAGTCATGGGTAGCAAGGTTCAGAGCTATAGGATCAACATTAAATAGGCCCAGGCCAGAACCTACACCATTGGTAGCCACGGATGAAAATGTCGAGCGTGTTATGGTTTCTGTCGTTGAAAATCCCCGTTTATCACTGCGTACACGTTCATCGATATTGGGAATTCCGAAATCAACTTTACAGGTATAATGCGAAAAAAGGTCAAGTTCCATCCATATAAAATTCAAATTGTTCAAGATTTACACGATTCTGACTTTGAATTAAGAAAAACTTACGCGGAGGTGATGTTGTTGAGATTTCGTACTGCTACCCGGATGGGCAACATATTCTTTAGTGACGAAGCTCACTTGCACATTGGAAGATATGTGAATAAGCAGGACTTTCGTTACTGGGATGTCCACAACCCAATACAAATGCATCAAGAACCTTTACATAAGCCTAAAGTAACAGTCTGGTGTGCCATGTCTGCATCTGCAATCATAGGGCCTTATTTCTTTGAAAATCAACGTGGCCAAACTGTAACTGTGAATTCGGAGAGATATGCCCAGATGTTAAATGACTTTTTCAGAGTAGAACTACAGAATAGTCCATCCTTCAACCAAAACACATGGTTCCAGCAGGACGGGGCCACAGCTCACACTGCTAATGTGTCCATGAATGCAGTGCGGCAGTTATTTCCAGAAAAAAACATATCCCGAAACGGTACCGTACCGTGGCCACTTAGGTCACCCGATTTAAACCCATGTGACTTTTTCTTATGGGGATACTTAAAATCCGTTGTTTACAAAACAAATCCGAGCACTGTGACACAACTTAAAGAAAATATTCGAGCCGAAGTCAGTAGGATACCCCAGTCGCTCTGCAAACGCGTTTTTGAAAACATGCGTGCTAGACTCGAAGAGTGTGTCAGATTCGATGGCCGCCATTTGGAAAACGTGGTTTTTAAAAAATGAAATCCGCATTTGTTGTTATAAAGTTAGAGGTGTAGTTTTTTTTTACAATTTTTCACACATTGAAATCTGCCACTGGACACCTGTATCTAGGTAACTTTACGTTAAAGGCACAAAAATCTTAGGTATATCTTACGTATTACTGCAATTGTTTTAAGAAATTTTAGGTGACGTGCTTTTCCCAATAACCTTTTACTATGTAAAAGAGTTAAATGTGTCATCACACTCTTATCTGAAATTTCGATGAGATAAAAGAATATCCACAACGCACGGTATCATAATAAAATAGGTACGTTAAGCAACAGTCAAAAAATAA
Organism: Druceiella hillmani; assembly: GCA_039881145.1. Taxonomy (NCBI): domain Eukaryota; kingdom Metazoa; phylum Arthropoda; class Insecta; order Lepidoptera; family Hepialidae; genus Druceiella; species Druceiella hillmani. The sequence continues at coordinate 26,568,866 of JAYKKI010000010.1, forward strand.
CGAAGGAATTATAATCAATTTTGTAGAAAATATCCATTGTGTTTATTTTATTATTAGTATCGAAAATCAGGAAAAGTCGTGGGTTACCACACCTATAGCAGAATTCTTGGATTCAAGACTCAAAGAAATTAAAATATCTTGCATTACACATGAAGTTGTGGCTAATGAAGCAATTTGTGAAGCTACTATAAAAGCAGGAAAAGTGTTTTAAATATCCTACCCAAAAATATTTTTTAACGGAGGCCAGTTAAAGGACGAAACATATTCGTTGATTAAAGAAAGATAAGGATTTTAAGCTACAATGAACTCAGCCGAAAAGAAATCTCGAATGGTTTTTGAAATGTAAAACACTTGTAAATAATTACTAATATCAGTTAATAAAAAAACTAAACTTCTATAGACATACCCACCTAACAACAACAGTATTAAAACCCAGTCTGAGAAATATTTAAATTCAAACTTTCAAATAACTATCAAGTTAAGGCACTGATATCATACTAACTGCAATTATTAAAATTGACATTTACTGCTTGAAATATTTTGACTATAAACATTAATTAAATACAACAAAATACTTCCTTTTCTACAACTTTTTTCTAGGTCAATATTTAACCATTAATCGAAAAAAAAGATTTTCGTTGCTTTACGTTCTATCATTTTTTCTTGCTCATCCATCTCAACTTGTGAGGTAGAGGAGGAAATGTTTTCGGGATCGTTTTCTTTCTAAAAAAATCGTTATAGATCTTAGTCAGCAAGTTTTATAGTTATTGTAATTCGTAATGTTTTGGTATGTGAACGATATATGTTTAAATGTTTTAGCTATTCTTGGCTGGCATTATTATTATAACTTATTTGTTTTGTAATTTTTCGTTTGCTTTTAACTTCAACTTTATATTTAAGATCTTTATTATGGTCGTTTTTTTTTCAAATCAATAACATTTTAATTTTTTAGCTGAATATATAGATTTCGTTCCGATTTCCACTTTCTTTTAATATATTTAAAGTAAAATAACGTGTCTTCAGCAATTAACTGACACAACGAAAATAAAGGAATGCGCCACCTTTCATATTTTCTTTTTAAATTTAATAACATTGATAAGGTCAGATACACACACAACAAAAGAAAAAAATAAAGTAAATGGCACTTATTAGATATTAATAACCAACACTCTCACTGTATCTAATAAGGGAATATATAGAAATCTACAATACAGTACAAAATTTCCAAGAGCTTGACATTATTTAAACTTTAATGAACATATCTGCTGCCATTTCATGAATTGGCCAATATTGAATATCAACTATTTTATCTGTCATACAATTTCTACAAAAAATGATATTATACATGAATGTGTTTAATATGTTTATGGAAAACATTACTTGCAGATAATTTCAAGGCATTTTGGTTATAATTGTACAGAGATATAATACAAAATTTACCAGTTATTTTTATACGTAAGTATAAAGCTCCCCTACAGCCTTGTGTGAGACCCATATATTTCGCCTCAGTGCTGGATAAAACTATGGTTTTGTGCTTCTTTGATTTTCATGAGATTACACTTCCTGACAAAATAAAACACAAGCCAGTATAGGACTTCCTAACCATTACATCATCTGCCCAATCAGGTTCTACAAATCTCAATAATTCTGAATTACTATTTTTACTATACTTTAATCAAATTAATTTTTTTTTCTAAAATCTTTTGTTTCCTTTAAATATCTTAATATACGTTTAGCATAAGCCCAATATTTAATATTATAATTACTATTAAAGGAGCCCATTAAATAAGCGATATCAGGTCCAGTTAATACTGTTAAGTACATTAGGCTGCCAATTAATTGCTGATAAGGCACCTGGCCGACACAAGTATCATCTTTGCTTATATTTAATTTACTCCCCATGGGGGTACAATCTATCAAATATATCTACAACATGATCATACAACCATATCTCTGAGATAATTTTTTACGTTTATTTCTTCCTAAATACTTATTTTAGTCTGCTCCTATCACCTCTAAGTTTTCCTCAACTTACAAAAAATAACTTTAAACGATAGCATGGCCTGACTCACTGGGTGTAGAATTATCGGCTGACTCTTTCTTGACTACAGGTTCAAGCACATTATGATCCACCACTGAAGATGTATTTTCAATAACGAGGGTTGTTTCCATCGACTTTCTAGGAGTCTCAGTTAAGATAACATCCCGATTCGTAGTCACTTTATTTTTTATATGGTCATAAACTCTATCCCTTTCACAGTTTTAGAGAAATCTACTACATTATTCGTTTGGGATTTTTTATCTCAGTCCGCTCTTTCGGAATGTGAACCATTACTGGACTAACGAAGATGCAAAAGTGGTTTATATCCGGTTTAACTCATTAAACGGTTACATAGCCTGTACAGTTTGCTTAAATTGTCTTCAAATAATAAGCACCTAGTCCTTTCCACAATTGTTCTTTGGTCTGTTCACTTAGCCCATTTATTTTGGTCTATGTGGGTTGGATTTCTGGTAAATTACCTCTTCGCTGTTCAAACATTTTTCAAATTCATTACGACAATACTAGCAGCCATTATCCGTTCTCAGTACTTTAATATTCTTATTTAGCTGATTATATTGAGAACAAGTGATATGAATTCTTGAAAATAATGCAAAACTTCACTTTATGCTGTATATATATAAAACATATAAATATCGTCCGGCTGTACTCATCTATAAAAAATATAAAATATCTGGCTCCTTCGATGGACTTCTTTCCCTAGGGCCGCATACACTAAGTGTATAAGTGTAGTATTATATGGCCAGTATTTGAGATGGCAATCGTGAGTGTTTCCTTTGACAGCCCAATTTACACTTTTATTTGGTTATATCATATTTATCAGGATAGTTTAAACCCTCCACAATTCTTCGTTCTGTTTATTTCAGCGCTATTAATGTGTTCTAATCTTTTGAAACAAATAAAATTCTGTTTTTTTTCTGTAATTTTCTTTTTGCTATCTTTTCCTATTACCTGTGTTAGTAACTCAAATAATTAAACTTATTTTTATATTTATAGCGAGGTAATGACACTTTATTAGCAGATATTCTGTTTAATTATTTTTATTTTTTTTAATTTAACCTTAGAAAAAATACACAGAAATATCAGTCTACAAAATAATCAACCAAATCTTATTAAACGATTACATAGTACTTAAGTTACTTATTAATTACACCCTGTTTAATCTTCACCTTAAATCTTTCTAGATCATTACAGAAATGTTCAATGAGACCATCTTTTTAATAGAATTTCTACTTTTTAAGCAATGTTCAAATAACAGACCTAACATACAAGTAACATACCAATCTTGTATTAGAGAATAAAATTTAAGAAAACATAATATTTAAAATTAATAGGAACTCACGTTTAATTGTACCCTATAATAATTTTGAGTCTACTAAAACATGTGAGTAGAATATTGGTCATTACATATTTAATGTATTTCTTAAGCAAAAAAATTAACGTGAACTACGAAATTAGAATTATACAACAACACAACAAGCAAATAATAAGCTAGTGTTGCTGACAGTTTTCTTAAATTAAAAATGTACTACTACGAGATAATACTATTGTAAAAGAATGAGGCATAATACATGGAAATATGCCTTTGTTTTATAAGTGTTTGAAGATCAGCCTTCGTATTTGCGGCCAAAGGCAACCTTGAAGAATATAACTGTCGTAATCGTGGTTGAACTCGCCGTGCTTTCTTAAGATTAATTTCTTTATAATCTTCTTTTAAATACGATGTTTTGTAAAATGCTTTTATTGTATTTGCGTCACTGTTGTTCTTTTCTAATTTTATTATTTTAATTTCTGTTATCTTTACTGGCTCTCCTAATATCGCAGAATTCACTGTAACTCATTTCATTATTTATTTCCTTTTTTTTTGCTTCTCTTATAGTAGTAATGTTTTGATCAGGTACATATATAGGTCCTGACTACTTTATTCTCTTGATTTGCTTTTCGATCAAAGAGTGAACTGCGTCACCTTCATTTTATGTGTGACCGGTAATAAGGTATTATGTGTAATTAACTTCACATTTGTAAAGGTTTTCAGTAATATCAGTTGTAGCTTCTGATTTCTTTTGCAGATATTTCAGAATGCATATTCATATCTCATTTGTGCCTCTGTTAGCTTCGACTTCATTTCAGAAAAAGCATTTCGTATCATCCATTTTCAACTCGCAAATAGTGAAATTGAAACAATCAAGTTTTGATTTATAGTAAAATACCGATACATCGTCGAGGTGGAACTTATCAACGCTTTATCTTTCGTTTTTTCTTCTCTGCTTTTTTCTTTATCTATTAGGTGGCTTTGGTAATGTACAGCGCAGTTTTGTCTTTCTTCTTAATTTTTGTTTTCGTACGATGCATGCACAAGTATCATATTGGTCTTTCTTAGGGTTATAAAACCCAATATTAAATTCCTCATTAAACACTTTACGGTGCGTGTGTATTTTCTTAAATTCCTTATTATTTATTTTACAGTCTTTCTGATAGTCGTCATATCAATTCATTATACTTTTGCCTCCTTCTATATACGCTCTTTTAGTTTGTTGGCGCAAATAGTGGTTTCTAATCTGGGTATTTGGTTAATATGTTCTCTTATACCTTTTGAAACAACTGATTTAATTTTTGTACCATGTCTCTCATGTTTTCCTCGTTTCTCAGAAACTCACACTAACTTTATTGTTATTGGTACTTAAGTAAAAAGCTTGCTTGTATTTTCTATTTTTATCTATTCTCTTGGATTGGTATTTTGGTTTTATTTCAACTGTATGAGCAGCAACGAAGTCTTGCCGACTTAAGGATCCGGTTCTCCAATAGCTATCAAACATTTCTTTTCATGATTCCTCACTTATATTTTCAGCGTATTTTAGTCGATTTTTACTTCCGCATGTACTCCCCATAGATCGAGAAGCAACTTGAGAACATTTATCGACGACTGATATATTGAATATGCTGCTGTTAGCTGTTAACTTTTTGCTACCACGTCGCCGTTTTTTGCGAGTTTTTAGGCGAATCAGCATCCAAAGGCCTAATCATATTGTTTTAGACTTCCACACACTTGTCGACATTAACTGAAATCATTTGTGGCACTTCACAGTCATTTTTATCAGTACAAAATATGTTATCTTTACGGTTTGTATTTACGGTTTTGTGACGCTAATACAGTTAATGGCAGTGGTGATTTCACGTTAGTTTCAGGTTCTGAAAGAGTATCTTCAATTGCCATAAATATAGATACTAATTCGTCGTCATTATCTTCTTTCTTGTCAGAACTATTGGTCGCTTCAGTGTTGTTAGTGGTCAAAATCATCATTAAGTTATTGTCAAATTTATTCACAGGAGACGGCAATAGGTCTTTTGTAGTGTCAGTCAGTCTAAGCGTGCATGAGTTTTAGAAAAAGAAGAATAAACTTTCTGTACATAATTGGCTAATGTGTCATTTGCAATATTCTCATTTGACTATTGCTGTCTGTACTAAGGGGGTATTGCTGTCTGTACTTTGTCTAGGAGTCTCAAACAGATTTTGCAATGAATAACAGCTTGTAATGCGACATCGTTTCAAAGGTTTTATTTGGCCCTCGTCGGAGGGAGGCGAATCTTAGTCAAAATTGTTAGATCTAGGTGGTTTATTATTTGAATCTATATTTTCAATCTCTGAAGAGTCTGTTTCTGTATCAAAACTATCACAACCACGTCGTTTGCTATTTGAATATCTTTTTTTAACTTCTAAAGAGTCCGTTTCAGTATCAGAATTGTCGGTTTCAGTATTGTACCTATCTGCTTCAGTTCTTGAAGTGCTTGATGATTCGCTTGATGAGTCTCTATTACAATTAATACCTTTTCTAATTACCCTATTTAACCTGCATGCACTACTGCTCGATAAGTATGACAAATTCTCTGGTTTATATTCTTTGTCATCGTCAGATACAGCATAAAAATCATCATCCGAAGAATTTTCAGCCGAACGACGAATATAGTTAGCTAACGGTTTACAATTAAAGTCATAGTTGCATAAAGAGTAATTTTTTTCATATGGCTTCTTATTTTTTGTTCTTCTAAAGCTATTGGAATGAAATTGAGCTACATTTTCTTTTTCGTGTGATAATGTTTATTGGAATTTTGTCATAGTGCGGCGCAGTTATATTTTAATAATCTAAATGCAGCAATAGATGCAACGATACGACCATCATCATACATGAAGAACTAAAGAAAAAAGTAATTCTAGTACCTAAATCGTTTTCGAGGGTAGCATAAAATGCACTATTGACACTATGCACTTAGTGACTTTATTAATATTATCATTTTGGTGCATTTTTTCTAAAAATTTCTTGAATACTGTCAATAAACAAAATCGGTCAGCATTACTATTGTAAAAAAGGCTGAAAAACAAACTTGAATTTGAAGATTAAAATTTGTAGTTTAAAGTATTACAGACATTAAACACAAAAATACATTACTCCGATTAAAATAAGTACTACCAATACGTACTTAAATATACACAGTCACTAAACAAAAAAAATGTCACTAACGCTTTATAATGTGTGAAAAATTTGTGGGCACAAAGAGCGCAATAGCTAAAAAATTACAGAATTCCAGTAAGGGTGGTTCCCATAATCTTAAAATTACTTAGTGATACTACTCCATCTATAAGTTTTTAAGAGAACTAAAATGATGGGTATCTCACATTGGATGTAGTACAAAGTGAGTCACATAGATGGCGTCAGAACAAAAAATTCACAATTTTCGGATAGTGGCGGTATGGTTCTCAAGGGTGCGAAATGTCTTTTTCTTTATAAATAATTTTTTGTAAATTGACAATTTATTTTTCAGTATTTGTTATTTTTTAAATAATCGAGGATTTTAAATTCTCATTTATTAATTAATATTATTTTCATAGGTATATTTTTCTTAATCATAAATGTAATTTAACAAAATTAATAGATATTGTTATCGAATTATATTACTAACTTAATTGATATTACTAACTTAATTGAAAACCAGCAATTACAATTTTTTGCCGAACGGTGCACAGGAGTTCCAATCCAAATTAGTCATTTCGATTTATTTAAAAAAAAAAATTACACATTATATGAAAAATTCATATTCTATTTTATTAAATTTTCGAATAAAATAAAATTAGATTTGCTTTGAATTATTTATCCCCTCAATTTATTCAAGCAACCTTCAATTTCTATACATTATTGATAGTTTTCGCTATACAAATTTTATAAGTACTATTATCGAGTAATTATTACTAAAGATAATAAAAAATACAATAACTTTTATTAAAATTAACAGGAGGAAAAAAATTCCGGAACAGTAATGATGAATTTGTTCAATTTGTAATATTACATTTTTTAATCGCTTTTATGACGATAATCATCCTGATCAAAGAGTTGTTACAATTTTGGTTGTTCAATAATATTTCGTGTGCGAACAGTCTGAGTCGGATGTAAACAATGTTTGACGAAAAATTGGTTATCGAATGTTCTGGATCATCCTTTGTTAGTCTTTATCTAAGAGTCATAGAGAATTGATGGTGTGAATTTGTAATTTGAAAATTGAGTATTCAGGAAATAAGATATAAATAACGATGACTATTATGAATTTTCATGAACTTTGTTCGATTTGTTTAGAGTTATTACTAAACAATTTTGAAAATCTGTGGTTCATACTTTATGTTGTAATTAACATTATGATTAACAATATATTCATTTCTAAATATAAATAATTCAATTAAATATAATATTCATATATAAGTATACACTTTTAATTGAATGTTTTTGATTTATTAAGTACAAATTTTAAACAGAAAGTATTTTTCAGGGACATCAATTAGAAGTATTTTTATATATCTAAAATTTTCCAATGAAAGACTAATAATTCAGCAGTATTGGTTAAAAGGAACAAAATTTCAAATATTTTTTATAATAATCAAATAAAAAATAATGGCGAACAAATCGAGTGAAAACACAACCCTGAACATTCAAGTGAAACGTTACCACATAGTATGCTAGACCACGCGTCATTTCAAAAATACCTGTTCACAAACTTACATCCTTAAAAATAAAAGTTCGTGAAAAGAAGAAGCAAAGTTATATCCATTGCTAAAAAAAGTAATTGTTGACATTCATAATTTTCTTTAATGACAATTTTGTTAAAAATACTTTTTACATCTGACCTACGGCCATCTCTAACAAATGTAAGGCACATTTGTTAGAGGCCCTAGGTTTTTCAAAATGGAAGAAAATAAAACTTTTATTTCTATTATGACTAACAATAATCAGTTTTTTTAAATCAACATCTGGTAAAGGTATCATGTAAGGAACTGATAATATTGTAATTAAAAAAATATGATTGGCCATATCACCCGGCCTATTCGATAGTGTTGACCATAGTAGTACGGGGCAGATGGCCGGTACCCTATTTATCTTTCCCCTTCAATTTTCTTTTTATTTCTATTTGCTTGAGTTCCTTTTTCTTTTTCTATTCACGTTTGGAACACATTATAAAATTGTGAGCAATCTTCACTTACACAGAGATGACAAATTAAACAGTGGAGGCATTCTTTATCAAGGTGTGTCAAATAATAATTTTTACCATATCCAACGCAATTACCCTCTCCAATAAAAACATAATCCGGTATGGCGCCTAGATTCAATGGAAGAATTCTAATTGCATTGAATCTAGAAATATCATTTTCGGCTGACACTACTTCACCTTAGGCCTTGTTCATTGACATCCCAAATAAAAGCCTTGTTTTTTATTTATCTACAATCGGCACTGTTTATAAAAATAAGATTAGAGAGACTTAAACACTACTTGATCAAGGGATTGTCGGAAATGTGACGCGTGATTGAAAATAATGTCGTCGTGATTATGATATTCGAGCATTATTAATAACTAAACTTTCTAAAATAAAACATCTTTTAAAAAATCTTCTTCGAAAAAAGTAGGTACTAAAAAGTAAAAAATAATGAACTCAAATGAGATACCTACTTATTCGCAATAAACAAGTTATTTATTTTTGAAGTCGGTGCCAGTACCATCGATCAACTTAAACATATTTGTAATTTAAATTATAAATACGCCTTTGATGAATCGATTTCATATTGTGAGTACATTAGAAAGCAACGTTTTAAATTTACATTGTAAATTAAATAAAATTATAAATTTGTTTAAGTTGGCCGACACTACTGGCACCGACTTCAAAAATAAGTAACTTAGTTATTTATCGCGAATAAGTATGTTTAGGTACCTATTTTCAGTCAATTATTTTTTACTTTTTAGTACCTACTTTATTTGAAGTCGGTTTTTCATATTTTATTTCTGTATATAGTAGTATCATATTTTATTTTTATATAATAACATTTCCAAAGGTTTCCTTCAAATTAGTCATTATTGCTGTTTTTGGAAATTCCACCAATATAATTCGAAAATCCTTGATACTTGGGTGTTTGTTTCGTGATTACATAAAAACGGCTAGATATATTTTATAAAATCTTGATATATAAGTAGAGTTAATATTTGGTATTAACAAATAGGCTTCTTTTTAACTTGAGAAAGATCATACATATTTCCTGTAGATTAAAACCGGGTGTCCTTTATTCAATAACGCGAATTAATCTACTACATTTATCAATAAACGGTGCAATATCAACCATATGAATCGGTCCAATAATTTTTAATTTGTGTTGCTTTTGTGGGGAAAATATTTGGTAGGAGAGTATGAATATTGAAACTTTAACTTTGATCTGTTCATAAAAGAAAAACAAATCTTTTAAACGCGTTGTTATAAAATGGGAAACCCTTTTAATTTCTGGGAGACATTAGAGTTTACTTTGACTTAATAATGTTTTTCTACAAGAATTAGATCGAAATGATGAAACAAAAAGGATAATACTGATTTGATTTTCAGTTTTAATAACTGAGACATGAGCGTTATGGAAGGTGATGCTGCAGCTAAATTCCAGATTTAATATTAACTCTTAATGGAACATAAATAATTGTTAAGTTCCCACTTTAAAAGATGAAGCCACTAAAAGTACAAATGAAAATGACTCCTCAATTTATATACATTTAATTACAATACCATAACTAATTTAGAAACACGTTAAATTATCTCAAGTCACTATTACGCGCAACGCAGACGACAGACAATAATTGATCTGATAATAACCTGTGAAAATAAAACATAAGATATTTAATATTTTAAAACAAATGTAATAGAAAGTCACGGGGTCTGTAGTCGACAAGTCTGGTCGAAAGACGGCACTTTTCTGCCGCTGACACAATACCTAGAAAACGCATGCTGCGTTGCGCGTTATCAACGGCGCGCGTCTTTTGACGTGTACGTTCGGTCCGTGAAAACTCTGCTACTGACTTTCCATTTGTCGGAGGCCATCTTACACCTACAAAAGTTGGTCGCCTTCGTTGCACGTTAGCCGCACAAAATCTAGTTGAGTAAATCTTGCTAGCGTAGCACTACAGACAGGTATATACCATATACTAGGAGAGCCATCCATGGAAACTCCCTGAGTTCTGTTTTAGTGCCGCCTATTATTCGCGGCTTTCTTGAAACGCTGTACATATTAATTGTTAATAAGTAAGCATTCTTATAATGAATGTAATTCCAGTTTATTTTAACATCAAACCTGCAATTTTTAAAACTTAATCACTTCCCAGTTTTTGAAATAAAATAAAAAAAATAACATTTAATTTCTTACTCACAAAGATGATAATATAATTCGACTTTTTAATTCTAGGTTTTTTTTATTTACTTCTTATTTTCACCAAATCAAAATGAAGAAAGTTGTAAAAATCAGTACATACATACTGCAGAATTTATAATATTTATTTCATTTCATTAAAACATGTAAAGAAAAAAAACAACCTAAATGTAAAACGAAACGCTTACGTTTAAATCATTGTTTCGATTCACTGTATTTTTAATATTCTTTTAATGTTTATTTCAGTATCTCATTATATAATAGCAATATTTAAAAATATACCACTATCTACAGCTGCGCAAGGAGCGCGCGTCTGCTCCTGCGCACGTACGCACATACGCATCTGCGTACATATACTTACATTACTTCGTAAGGACAGGCCGATAGCAGCCGAAAAATGTCCCACTAGAAAAGGTGCTAAATGGTGATATTAGGAGCATTTCGTTTCACTTGACATTCCGATTCTCATGAGCATGTTTAACATGAAAACATTAAAAAATGCCAGATTGTGTAGTATAAATACATTTAAATTACAGTTGGAGAATTTTGGAAAAGGTTGGTATATGTTACATTTGGTTAATAATCATTTCTCATACGTATTTTTTGTTATTAATTAAAGAAATATTTGTATTTTCAGTAACTATTTCAATTTGATTGACCTTGTAAGGAGGTGTTTCCACACATTATTTCAATTATTGAATATATTTGGCGTTAATTTTATAGAAATTCATTATTCACAAGACATGAAATTGTTCACAAGACATGAATATTATGCCATATAGTAAGTTATTTCGATATTTATAAGAACAAATATAAATGAAATCTTCGAAGTTAATGCTTTTATGAGCGGTTGGAAGATAAGAGGTAAGTGAATAAATGAAAATTAATCCATCACACGACTCTTTGTACTAAGCTTTTTGAAGTAATCATCCCTATACTGTTGGAATACTTACAGGTGCACAAATCAAAGCAACAACTGTATCGTAACAAAGTGGAAATATTTTTTGTGGATTTGTTCCGCTCGATTATCCATTCCTGGGCGATGTAAGTAAAAAAAATGTTTCATTAATTTTTTTATTATTTTATCATGTTTCATTATAATTTTTTTATTATGTTTCATTAATTTTTTTAATTCAAAAATTTGTGAGGTTGACGATAGTTGTGGCGATGACAAGAACTACTTGATTTAACAAAAAGCTTTCGACTGCAGTATTCAAATCACAGTTTCATCAGTTAACTACATTTAGTAAACGTATATTGAATATATTTGGCGTTAATATTGTAGAAATTTATTCTTCACAATTAAATGAAACTACTTCTTCAGGTGGGCTACTACTACATTGTGATGTAGTAGTAGCCCACCTGAAGATATTGTAATACAACGAAACCTAGGTCGTGGTAAAGAACTTAAAGAAAGTAAAAATAATACTACATCACGTAGTTTCATTTAATTGTGATTTTGTCAATTTTGCTTTGCCTTACTTTTTGAAAATTTACTGATGAATGCGGTGTCGGAAAAGCAGGAAACCTTTGAAGCAAAATAAATTAGTATTTGTCCATCTGTTACTCAAATATTTCTAAACGAATAAATTTAAAACTGGAGGTTTGGTTTGAGTTATGTAGTGATTAAATATAGATAACGTATATTATTTTTGACAAAGCCTATACATAAAAGAAACACGTCTCTACACTCACGTTGTGATTTTAATTATTGACAGCAACGTATGTTGTACATTGTTAAAATAATTTTCCTGTTCGTTTAGTATGAGCAGTGGAAAAAGGATTTCGTAGGCTATTTAAGAAAAATTAGTAGATATGTGTGTATATATATATATATATATATATATATATATATATATATATATATATATACACATGTATATATGTATATATATATATGTGTGTATATATATATATATATACACATGTATTTGTATATACATATACAGTGTGAGTGTGTGTTTATGTATGTATGCGGGTGCGTATGCGTGCGCTCGCTCGAAGAACGTAAATATAACTAATTTTTGAAACTGCTGCTTTTCTTTAGAAAGCAGAATTGACAAATCTTCTAAATAGTTAACCTTCCAAATAATAATTATCTGTACACATAATAAAATTATAACAGAGTAAATTGTGTACATGGAAAATATTTTAAAAAGAGCGATTTATTTAATGTATAGATTGGTGATAGAAGCCAGAAAACCGTTTTTTAGAATTTTTTGTGTTCCTGTTATTTTGTGATTTGTTATCTGGATGGATTTTGACGAAATTAATATGAGAGAGAGAGACAGAAATTCTAATAACTTTTCTTATTCGGAATTTCATACGACCGAAGTCGCGGGCACAGCTTGTTTGAAGTATTTGCAAACAAATCGACATTGTCTTTCTGAAAACAATTTAAATTGATTGTGTCAAATGTTTGATTAATGTTTGATTAATTTTGAAGCAGAAAAAAGCAATTTTTAAAAATAGAACAGGAAAGCATAACGTAATAGAAGATGATTTAATAATATTCAGTATAACATATAAATTGTATTGTGACAGATTTGTCGAAAATTCGCATTTTCTTGTATGGTCAGGTAGAATTTAAATGTGATCCTGAATGAGTTGATATCTTTCTATATATTTTGCACATTACCAATTTTGTACTAAAGTAATAAGCAAATAATTTAAACTAAGATAATATAAAATACAAGAACAGGGTAAATGATTATCAAAAACATGCCTTAGAAATATACATATATATATAGAGGGAGAGTATTAAAACATTATAATTTAAATCTTAACCTTTTCATCACTGATGAAGTATATATCGGGGTTTGCATAATCGTCTTGGTAACAGCGACAACTATAAGTACGCAACCTCCCAACGCAGGGAATAAATTAAAACTGATTGGCACAGCATAAAATAGATATAATTAATTTCGAATAATTCCTGACATATCTATGTAGTATAATGCCCTTGTATCTCCACATTATAATTGCCTTTTTTATTATTCTACATAAATTCCAAGGTATTTAAGCATTCTCATATAAATATACATGCGTACAAATTTAAAACCATTTTTTTTCATTTAGTTAAAAAATAATAAAATATAATAAAGCTATGAAAACATTACGATGGCATACAGTCGGCCACGTGACTGACGAAGTAGTTTCATTTAATTGCAATAGATGGCGCACATGAATTGGTGCGGTCATTTTCAATTTGGTTTATGTTCCTTTGATCGTATCTTGATATTTAGATCAATGCCTGTGTGATAAATAAACTCACGCAACTTAACACAATAGGGTATTTGGCTGATGTCGATATTTTTGTAAAAATGTGTTGAAACTATACGAATGGTTTAAATCCCCTTATAACTTTCCCCTTGTAAATTTCCTTATAACTTTGTAATGAAAAGTTCTAGGAACGATATATTTATTTTAACCGTTTTTAATGTTATTAATTATTCTATTCTAGTCATAAAAAAAATTGTCAAGACAAGTATCCTATTACTAAAGTTGCACAAATCATCAAACATATTCTCTTTATCTATTTGTATGTTGTTATAGGCTGTCTCTGAAAATGTTGATTAATTTTAATTTTTTTTATTTGTATTTCGTTCCTTTTAGAAAGTTTTTAGTTTTTGTTTTATCAGAGTAAAACCACTAAAAGTTTGATGGATTTTCAAGAATTTGGATATTTTTGTATAAAGTAGTCGCATTAATTCAATCAATGTTTGAAATACTAAATAATATTAATAAAGTTGATTTAGTAAGTAAAGCATTTAATATAGCTATTTTATCTAGAAACCGGATCTGCTGTGTCATTTGTAATGTTTAATATGCTATCGAATATAAAAACCAAAAGTTTTGTTAAACGTATATATGTATATATATATATATATATATATATATATATATATATATATATATATATATATATATATATATACTTCATTGTATGCTCATTATATTTTATTAAGTATATCTTTTAACTCCATACCTGAGTCTCAATAATTTTGTTAAAAATCTGAAGTTCCAGTATTTATATTCGTCAACTTATTTACGTAGAGAAAATAAAAATCAATTAATTTCGTTGCACAGCACTTCTATTCTACTGGAACAAGTACCTCGTAATAACTGTACGATTCCTTTCCTTGTGAATATTGTACGATAGCGAAATACATAACTTTTGCTTTTTGAACTCTGAAACGATCACGAGTTCAAAAACCGCAAGTTACATACGAACCAGAATTTTTTCTTAAACAACCTAGACCCATCTTACGATCACCTAAAACAACAATGCGTTATATAAGCGAGGAGAAAAATAAAGGTTTCTTAGGATAAGATTCATAATATGAGTGCGAAATAATCATCAGCGAGTAAAATATGTAAAAATACTCTCATATTATAATTTGTATAAATGTATGTGGTTTTTAAATTTTGATCTAAACATAATTTCACACCACACGCACCTTGAGAATTTTTCCGTTAAATCGATATTAATGCGATAACCTCAAGTAACCTTCGAGTGATTTCGGTAAGGGCAGCTCAATCGATTCGAGGGGCTCGTTAAGGATACCACAAGCGAGGAAGGTTCGTAGTATTCTTCTTATCTTCTGGCGTCACACATTCGTCGTCTACAAATGATCGTGCGTTACTCATTAAATACATAAAAGATTTTTACATTAATTTTTATCCTTATCCTATAATGAGGGTTGAAATGAATGTAAATGACCCACTATCGATTATCTATGAATACAATGGAACAATTTTAAACTTAGTAAAAGCAGCGTGATTAGATTTAGTCGCGGTTTAATTATCCGTGTGAATTTTCAAGTTTAGATTAATAATTTAATATTATTTATTTATATACTTTAATGTATCTAATTGATACATATGGCGGACTTATTGCTACGAGGGTAATTTCTTACAGTAATATTATGCAATGACTTAAACAATAATTGTAATTAATAAATACAATTTCCATAGGGTAAATTATTAAAATAAGTGATTCGTGAGTGTATGTGAGGATTAAATAAAATTCACGAATTATTAAATAGTAGAAAACAATAACCGTATGCAATCAAATTATTGGAACCCATGTACGAGTTCTAAATGTATAATAAAGCATCAGGTATTTATTATTTCTATAAAATTAAGGTTTCTAGTGAAATTTACAAATACGTTTGTTGATTGCCAATTGAAACTAGCTGGGTTAAACTCTCCATAGCAAACAATAAATACAAAAAAACTGCGACATATTTTTCATTGCTTTCACCAGAAAGTGGTACGGATGGGATGCGTCGCTGTGTTACAGTCGAAGCCCGTAATCTGCAATCGGGTTTATTTAAATGTGCGTATAGACCTTATCGCGCGGATAGTCAAATTAAAAGTCCACAAGCTACTAAATAAATTAATAAAATTATTTTTCATTCCTCTGCTCACGAAATATTTTTAGGAAAAGCAAGCTACACGCAACAGAAAATGGAGGTTGAATTCCAAAACATTATTTTATTTACCACTATAAATTAAACGTAATTTTATATTGAAGTTCCACCTTTGAGGGAAGAATCCACCTTTGAGGAGTAACTCGTCGTATTTGGACGCGTTTGAATTGCGTTGATTGAGTTAGATATAAGCAAATAAAACACATCATATATATAATACATCACAGCTATGAATTAGGTGCTGATCCGAAATTACGAAACATAATTAACCACACAAACAACGGAGGGCAGGTAGCGTCTTTCATGACACTTACAAATGAAAAATGACAGATTTTTTCATGTCATATCAAATGGAGATCGATTATAAATATTTAAAAAATATCATAATGAAATAGGCCTCGTAGGGTTAAAACGTTAGGAAACTTTAATTAAAAATGATTATGATATGAGTAACTTAAAAAAAAATTCTTAAAATAATATGTTCCTTCATATATTAAAACTTTTGTTTTTGAGCCATTGGTTAGAATACGATCATCCTTATCAAGTTAATTTTAATATCATTTTCAGTTCTCAGTTTTATAAAAAAAACTATAAACAATTAACATAACCCTAATTTTCCTTGACAATTATTATTCTTAGAGTACACATACACATAATAGGTTATATTTTGATGAATGAGTAAATTTCTTATAATGAAAAAAATACATAATTTTTTTTAACTCTTCTTAATATTCCCGTGTTTTATTAAAGCACGGTCATTAGTAAACGTTTAAAAAGTTATTTTTTTTCGTTATATGATTTAGTTACTGTTTATCAATAGCTCCTTTACATTTGGTCACTCATCAAAATGTAGCCTAGTATATATTGGCTTTTGATTTAATCAACGTTGATTTAATAAACTTCATCTTTGCAGTATTACTGTTAAATACTCAAGTTTCAGTCAATAGATTTGGTATCAGAACTTTTATGTTTTGCATTAATGTAGAAAATATAATAATTATGTGGTGTAAAATCTTGAATACTAAATGATATTCAGGTGGTGTTTAGCTAACGAAGGTTTTCGATATTATCCTTGTTATCTCCAGTTCTAGAACGAGTATTTCTTCACCTAAATAAATCAATTGACTGGTCTTGGATGGTATTGGTTGGATAAAATCTTTGGTTTCAGCGTTTCGATCCTAATCTATTTGTGTACTTTACGTTCTTTTAAAAACAACAAAAAACAGGTTAAAGAAAACACACGTTCCAGTAATTAACGAACAAGAGCGCTAGCGCACTCATGATTCAAGTGCTGATAACCCATTTGACCTTTCTTTGAAATGAGCGTAATTTTATTTATTAATGGGTAAAGAAGTATACAATTAGACAAAACATTAAGATATCGCATTACTTATTTCATGAATGTCGAAGAGCAGATTGTTTATGCAAAATAAGTGACGTTCTCCAAAATTTATCTGGTCGGTTTTTACTCTGTCGTCATCGATATAACCGTGTATGTAGTAAATACTCTGTTTTTTATAGAATGTAGTGTTTATAAAATACAATCTTTTTTGTCTTAGGTTTTTTAACTTTTATATTATTTAACCTATAATTTCGAGGGCAAATTGTTGCCAGCGTATTCTCTATTTACATACATATGTTTTCTCTCAGCCTAGTGAACCTGGCCGTTTCTGCGTTTAGATTTTTTAATTATTCAACATCTTCATTTTTCTCAGTCCATTCCTGAAGCGATTTCATACCTGAAAGCTAATTTTACAAGGCTCAAAAACGATTTTCCGGTCTATAAATTAACGTTCTATTTCCGTCAGAATAAATAAATTTGTACATTTGTTTCAGTTTGCGGCTGTTTTTTTATTCAACGAGGACAGCCGACGCACATATTCTACAGCACTTACTAACGTCGCTACAGTATTGTCGCGGTTACAGAAATCTCAATTGATTCTAAGCGGAGAACCTATAACATAATGAACTTCACAATACCGTTTGGTCCGTATTTGTTTGCACATTTTGTCATCTAATCGGAAACAGCAGCAATATTACCTCAACGTCCATATTTTCTCGTCTGATTTATAAAAAATTGGACAGTTATTAGTATTATACAGGCCGAGTAAATTTATGAAAATTAATTTATTATAACTTACAAAGGCAAGACTAATATCAAGTAGACTAACTGTACAATGGCAACAGTATCATAACAGAAATGAGAAACCTTCCTACTTTGTCTAAAAACTGAGGCAATGAGGGGCAAATTACTTCCTATAGAAAAGCGAAAGATGGTAGCGAATTATACAAGGAATGTTTTTGTGAAAATATTAAAATATACGATTGTAAATAACTAAGTAGTTTAAGTTGTACAGGATTGAAGAAATGGCACGAAAAAAGCCTTCGTCCTGCAATAGGTATCAGTAGGTTCAACTCCTTGTTATGTTTACTTATGTACTTATACTTAATAGGATTATTTATTTAATCACAAAAAAACATTTATTCCATTTTGGATAAACGTTTATTCTATATCTCCATGACAAAGGCTATATATATATATATATATATATATATATATATGTATATATATATATATATATATATATATATATATATATATATATATGTAAAAGCGAAGCGGAACATACGACAGTAATATATTGTTTGTGTTACGGCACGATCTGACTTAATAGCATAATCAGTGCTGACCTTTAAATTCTGGGCTTTTTCTTGTTTCACCTGTCTGTCATTACTAATTGTTTCCTATGAGTAATCAGACCACATGAATGTGCTATTAAAATTACGGCAAACTGCAAATCTAATTAATAAATGTAACCCATGTCCAGTATATTTAATAATATTCGTGTCTGAATGATAATATGAACTTTCAAATTTCAATATCTTCCCAGTCATAGCTGATTTTCAATCACTGTGGTGAATTTTTAAGATTTTTTTTTACAAATTTTTGGAATGCGAAAATTTTTGCACCAATAGGTTTTCATTTCTTATGTAGGTGTAACTGAAGATTTTTTTATTCTTGGAACTATTTTATAAATGAAATAATATATCATAACTCGATTTGTTTATAAAAGTCTGAATCGGGCATTTTTCATACAAAACTAAATAAAAATGGACTCGTTTATACAATGAGTGCGGAGCGTGACTAGAGAGGGTGTTTGCTCAGCGCCGCAGTGTTCACTGACTGACAATACTTTTCTTTTCACTAGGCTAGCGTAACTATTAATCTTATTATATCTATTAATCTTATTAAGCTACACAATATTTTTTTTTGAAACATCACTTAAAAATTCTATATCCACAAATGATGCAACCAAAACTTGTTAATATAACAAATATTGTTAATATAAAATGAAATAAATGAGGAAGTCCCGCCTCCCTCCTATATTATGGTAAGGCGAAAAACATAAATGATTTATGCCAGCCAGTGGAATGTCGTTTGATAGGTATTTTAAAGTATGATAAACATCCGTAGGAATTAAATAATTTTAATGTTTCTGTCTCGAGAAATTTTGCGTTGAAAACGTTAACACAGTTCGACGTGGCGCTTAGTAAGTTTATTTAATGTTGATTATAACGGATACTGTGAATTAGCTCTTATGAACTTGTAAATGACGTTTAAATCAAGTTTTTAATAAGCAATTGCATAATAACTACGTTTCATAAATTCGGTATACTGATAGATTCTCGACTGAACAGTTTCTTTATCTTGTGCGCGATAAAATATGTTTAAGATTATCACTGATAATGTAAAATAATACTTACCAAACGCGCTGAAGGGTAACTTCTTGATTCTTACGTATGTATATTATCATAAAATGAATACGAAAGCCTGTTGTGATCGTGTCCAACGTACTCTTGGCCAGCATTTTTAACTATAATTTTTATTTTTATTGTGCGTGTAATTAATTTTCGTTTTCTTTAAGTATGGTCACATTTTTATTGAATATATTTTAAATTGGCGTATTGAAGATATTTGTATTGAAGATATTTACGAAAAAATGATTTAAGCGATATTTTTGTCTGTGAGTCTATTTTTTGTTGGTCCATCACGCAAGAGCCTTGAAATAATATTTAAAATTTGTCGCAATATGTAATATGTGGCACCGTGCATTTACGAAATATTACACAGCGATTTTAAATTTCAACACAAAGCGTTAAGTACGCTTTAAAAAAGGCGTTAATTATTATTTTAATTGTTATAATTAAAGGTGGTGTTACGGGTGGTTTCAACCTGCTTAACTGGCAATGCAGGGTGTCGAAAATTAAAACGAATTCCGATAAAAATAATCTTCTAATATTATTACAACCTAAACTTGGACAGATGGTGCTGTTTCATTTTTAAATACTCAAGTAAATGTGCAATAAGAAAATACTTAGGGACGTTATATTTCGCCTTTATAGGATTAATTTTTTTTTCTTATTCCGCAATATAACAAATGACACTGTTCAGTATCAAAACATGCAAGCGAGTGGTGCGCGCGCACCTAAATAGAATGAATTTAACAAAACTACTACTTAAACGATATTTGGTACGGATTTCGTTTGGCATATTTTGATATTCGGATTTGTTGAGGTACCATTCAATTATTATTTAAATGCTGTACCTTTTTAACAAATCATGTCTTTATAGGATTTTTACTAAATTTATTTTGGAATTTTTTGGTTGGATAATTTGACAGAATTCGTTTGGTAAAATAAGCGGTTTCGTTTTGTTTTTGTAACATTTTGTTTAACATACGTTTCATTGCAATACATGGACGCTGTAACTATGTAGACTTTATGGAAATGAAGTCTGCGAATTGGATATGGTTGGTTGAAAATTTGGCTGTACTTGCCTTCTCGTGTAATCATGGCTTGCTAATACGAATAAAGTACGTTAGGTACCTACTTGTTTCTGATTTGACTGTTTTTTTTGAGAAATGTATGAACCGTACTTTCAAGGAAAAACCAAGTTTGTCTCAGTATTCAAAAAATGACGAAAAAAAGAGAAAGATCGCAGAAACCAGCTGAATCCCGCGCATTAAGGTTTGCTATTGAAATTTATTGAGAGCGTCAGTTTGAAAATTGTGCTTCGGAAACACGACTGTGTTCTTATTGATCGGAAATAGTGATATCCACGAAGTGCGACTAAGACTAATAGTGAGTTGCGTCCTCCGCTTTAGAAACTTCACTGAGCGAGAATCGCGATTACGTTAGTAGCGAGGCATTTGAGTGATTGAGAAGTAGTCTTCCACTGAGAAGTAGTCTTCTACTGAGAAGTAGTCTTCTACTGAGAAGTAGTCTTCTACTACTTTTCGAAAAAATGAAGAAGAATATATTAGTCATTAAAAAAGGGAAATAGATGAAATCCGTTTTTATGATAATTTGAATTTTGAATTTGGTTTTCGTAGGTTTTCCTACTCTACTGCAAATTCATTTAGTTTCCAACTCACACTTATTATGCCATGACCACTAATAAAAAGTAAGGACAAACACGGCGGATTATGAGTGTAAACATCAGTATCAGCTGCCTCTCGAACGATTAGCTATATCTGGTTTTCTCGCTGCAAATTTCGGCGATGCAAATAATCTGTTTATTCACAGAATAGACGATAATAACTTGAAAGTCACGTAAAACAAACTTTGTGATTATAACATAATAACATTTTATTTTAATCAATATATTCCTAAAAATAAACTCAATATTGCTTTAAACAGTTATGCCATTTCAACCTTCACTCTTAGAGTTAATTTATCATTATTTTCTAAAGGTCCATGGAAACGACGTCACGAGCACAGCTAGTTAAAATAGTTTTTTCTGTCTAAGGTAATGTTCGTCTTCGAGCCTATAATTTTGACTCTTAGTTTTGAATCAAATGTCCAATTAAACTTGCAGCCGACTCAAAATAGTACTCTTAAATGTTGAAAGAAGTTTTCTTCTTCTTTCTTTCGAAACATTTAAGTATTTTTATTATATCCACTAGTTTAGCAGTTTTTAATTAGATTGTGATTGTGAGTGAACTGTTTAAAGAAAAACCTTCAGACAGAGTTCCCAGACATTAGGTATCAAAATACAGATTCTTTATACGGTAAGGTAAGTTAGAAACTAAGAGTGATTTTTTTAGGGAATTTATATCTATTAGCGGCTTACAGACAAGGCGCAACCCATTGTTAGGACCATTGATAGGTCATTGAGAAATCTTGAGAAGAATGAAGGTGCGCCCCTTATGCAGACACTATCTGAAATACTTGGCATCTGCCTTCACACCTCACCCGATGACAAAGGAATGTCACAGAAGATATTAATAAGCTGACTTTTAAACGTATTTCAATTACGTTTCAAAAACAATTTTTTTGCTGCAATCTATTTTAAATGAATGATTTGAAATGTGGTGAAACTAAAATAAACGACCACTAAAGATAAAATGTGCATTAACATATGGTTCAATTATCATTTTGTAACACTTTTATTTCAAACTCCCAAGGAAAATTTCAATTAAATTTTTTCCTTTCATACTCCCAGAGAGAAAATTCAAATAAATTTGTTTCTTATATTAATATTCGTGTGCTTTACTTATTATAATGCTCGTGTGCGTGCATGTGTATAAACGAGCAGGTGGCGAGGGTGTGAATATTGCAACACTACACTGCCGCAATCATATAACAATTGAATGGAAAACATGAACCAGGACTGGGCGACGCGGCGCTTGGGAACCAGAACAACTCGGCGAGCACCACGCGAGTGTGGAATATGAAACTCTGTTTGCCACTGTATCACCGCTTAATGATAAATGCATTACCGTTTTTGCGTTAGTTGGATTGAAATGTATTTTTATTTTAGAAAAAAAAATATTTTTTTTAAATAAACCACCTATCGAAACATTTGTCGCGAGAATGGCCAATTTCCAATATTATTTCACCGTAAAAATAAAGTCTGCTTGTCGTTGAATGTGATAGTCTGAGTACTAAAGCTTTGATCCCGGAAATATTCCACACAAAACTTCTATACGCTAGCGTGAAACGTCTCCAGGAAAATGTTATCTTTGCTGAGCCAGGCGATGAACCATCTGTGGTGTTTTTGTGTTTTGACATGGTGTTCTTGTTTTTTGACATGTGAACGCCAGGTAGCTCTAACCTAACATCGTTGTTCGTTTTGATTGTACGTAAGACAAACTTAAAAAATAGTAACTTTAGTTATTCCCAGCAATTACACGGGGAATTTTTTTGAAAAATTGCAATGTTCGTGAGCATTAGAAAGGCTATCCAAAGGATGTAAACATTTAGAATAAATCACTATCACAATGTAGGTATGAATAAGTAGAATGTTGAGATATTGGCCGTGTACATATCGCAGATTCATATTTACATAAATGTTGAAACAACAATTTTAACTTCTTTCCATCCGTTTGCGTGTTACAGCCTTGCATGTTGCGGATGATGTGCGTGTGTTTTTATTGGACAGACATTTGAAATAAAACTAAGATATAAACGAGAGAATAGACCTTTATATTTGATATGTCGTTTGGGGAATGACAATTTTAGAAGTTTCCCTTCTTCTGTTCCACACTTTGCGACTTAGGTTGAAGGAATACATTTTATTCATACAAATTATTCCAAGTCAAATTGTTAAAAGTAAGAATAGCATTTCCTACACGCACACTCTTTTGTGTTGACTTTTTAAAAATTTAATCGCTTAACTATTTATATGCGGCAGAGAAGGTACCGTCAAAACAAATTATATGTTTTATATAACCGGTACGCTGCAGAGGTGTGTCAATACATTTTCAAGTGCCAATATAACATTGATAGTTACATTATAATATATGAACGAAGCGCCTGTCTGTACTGGATCAAACTTTTTATTATTTTTAAATGTTGTTATTTTTAGAATGATAACTAATAATAATTTTAGTTGTAAATAGGACAATCTATAAATAATGTATAATTAGGTCATCTCACAAAATATAACTCATTGGATTCAGCGTTATTTCAAGACCTTAAAAAGTTTGTGTGTACACGTGTAGAACTGGTGGGAGAGTGTAACTATAATTTAATCTACTTTTTATTAAATGATAGTTATACTCGGATATTTTTGATCTCATTTTAAATTAAAAAGATATGAGTATACCCTGAGTATTTCACTGATGAATTACAAATTGACTCACCTCTATTGCCACAGCCTACGAATTCAGCGCGTCGTCCAATTTTTAGATTTCCACGCAAAAAGTATGATCTCGTAATTGTCTATGACTAGTCAAATTATTGATGCAAGTTAGCAAAAGTATCTGGGTTGTTTTAAAATTGTCGAAACGCACAGACGAATAGATTATTGGGATGGGTAAATAGCTCGTCACTTCAAAGCGTAGTATTTAGAAAACAGTGCACGGGAAAGAAAGAGTGCAAATAACATTTTAATCGAAGGGGCCATTTTGAAAGAACTTTTCAATAAATAGGTCGTCACTTCAAAGTGTAGTATTTAGACAACAGTGCACAGGAAAGAAAGAGTGCAAATAATATTTTAATCGAAGGGGTCATTTTGAAAGAACTTTTCAATAAATAGCACGTCACTTCAAAGTGTAGTATTTCGAAAACAGTGCACAGGAAAGAAAGAGTGCAAATAACATTTTAATCGAAGGGGCCATTTTGAAAGAACTTTTCAATAAATAGCACGTCACTTCAAAGTGTAGTATTTAGAAAACAGTGCACAGGAAAGAAAGAGTGCAAATAACATTTTAATCGAAGGGGCCATTTTGAAAGAACTTTTCAATAAATAGGTCGTCACTTCAAAGTGTAGTATTTAGACAACAGTGCACAGGAAAGAAAGAGTGCAAATAACATTTTAATCGAAGGGGCCATTTTGAAAGAACTTTTCAATAAATAGGTCGTCACTTCAAAGTGTAGTATTTAGACAACAGTGCACAGGAAAGAAAGAGTGCAAATAACATTTTAATCGAAGGGGTCATTTTGAAAGAACTTTTCAATAAATAGCTCGTCACTTCAAAGTGTAGTATTTAGAAAACAGTGCACAGGAAAGAAAGAATGCAAATAACATTTTAATCGAAGGGGTCATTTTGAAAGAACTTTTCAATAAATAGCACGTCACTTCAAAGTATAGTATTTAGAAAACAGTGCACAGGAAAGAAAGAGTGCAAATAACATTTTAATCGAAGGAGCCATTTTGAAAGAACTTTTCAATAAATAGCTCGTCACTTAAAAGTGTAGTATTTAGAAAACAGTGCAGAGGAAAGAAAGAGTACAAATAACATTTTAATCGAAGGGGTCATTTTGAAAGAACTTTTCAATAAATAGCTCGTCACTTCAAAGTGTAGTATTTAGAAAACAGTGCACAGGAAAGAATTAGTGCAAATAATATTTTAATTGAAGGGGCCATTTTGAAAGAACTTTTCAATTATTTACCCTCGATGGGCTGGGCGAATAAAAAAATGTGAAATAAAATACGCACAAATATGTACTATCAAATCCATATACATCTTTAGAACTATATATCGTGCACGCAGATTATTGTTACATTTGCAACTATCTATCTTCTACTATTTGAAAGAAGTGTATTCCAAATAACTAAATGTGCCACTTATAAATTTTTACAGACAATAAATATATATTAAAATAAAAATTAAAAAAAGAGGCAAATATTTAATTACTTGAATCTTTAGAACATTTGTTGTATCATATGAGAATATATCTTCACCTACCGTTGTGCTATATTGAGTGTTGCTTTAGTCGTTTGCATTAAATGGAACATGTATCAGGTGGCAAGGTCAGTCGGAGTTTCTTCGTGAGTTTCCATATTTTATTTATTTTTTATTAATTGAAACTCAGTTGCTAACTCAACGTATCGCTTTTTATATTGTTTTTTATCAACCATATTGCTTTTTATATTTCTTATCAAACATTTTTGAGAAGTTTCCATAATAATTTAGAAATCGTTGGAAAACAGTAATAGGTTTATTAGCTGACAACTTAATGTGCTAATTTATGGGCCTGATGCAGGAGGTATGATGTGGAATGAACAGAAGTTAGTTACCCGGCGAAGTGAAAGGGGAAATTTAGTCCAATAAATAGTATTGCGATTTGGAGAGTTGGGAATAAAAAAAAAGACGAGGGAAAGGTCTGAAGATTTATATTAAATAAAAGAATTATTCAATTTAGAATAATGCAGTTAAGTAAGATAGCAAAAAATATTCGCTTCCAAACTAGAAATATCTATATTTGATAAAAGATCAGGACAAAGTTGGCTAGATGATACGAAAAAATATTTATAGGTGTTATGAGTCAACAAAAGGATAGGGAAGACCGATAAGTCAACGATGGTTGTCGTTATTCGAAATGGTTAACCAGATTTCTAAATTACTGTTAGAAATAAAGAGTATTGCACACACAGTCTTGCAGACCAGGAGAGATCCACGGTCTCCTTTTCACGAGTATTCCCCCTTTTTTACCTTTTTAAATTTTGGGCAAACTGCTAATTTTTCGGCAAACAGATTGATCCATTAACGGCGCGTCGACATGGTGAAACGAAAACATATTTTCTCAATTAAATATATGTGGTGATAGAATGAATTGAGGTATCCGTTTCTATTGTTAATAAATGTATTTAATAAAATAAAACACATTTTTTCACAGGAAAATATTTTTTTTTGTTTAAGCTATTTAAAAAAGCGTTAAAATAATAAATATATTGCATTGTGATCGCTAATTACATAATGCAAAGAAAAATAAACGGAAAAGAATTAAAAGAATCGTCATATAGTTATATGCACGTTATCAAAACCAAAATACTCGTTTTTGATTTGTTTGTCTGTTTGTTTGTTTTTCCGGGCTAATCTTTAAAACGACTTAACCAATCTTGACGGAGCTGGAGTAATACATTGACTGCAAAGACTAATCGAAGGTATATTTTGTCTCGAAAATATTTAGGTTTAATTTTTTTAGTGTAAAATTTTACTGTGGCTATAATTATGGCCCTGTACATAAATAATATAATAATAATATATTGCGCCTAGCATGGGTAACAAACACTAAACAAATTCCGCGGGTATATCGCTGAAGTGCAATATCGTTGCAAGCCTACGGCGCACAGTAGTTCACTCCCGTACGAGTGGTCGCTCGAAATTATGTAACTGAGATAATCTACTCAAATCGTCGTTGACCATGACCCAGATAATAATTTTTGTGGAATATAGTGCACAAAGAGATATTATCTAATTAAAAAATTTGTTACGAAAATAATATTTAAAAAATAAAAAATATACAGATTAAGTTTAGAAAATTTTATTAAAATAATAAATACGGTAAGACAGAAGAAAACAATAGAATATGATTTAAAATGAATTAAAAATTAGGACATCGCAATCATTAAAAGGGATAAAACTTACTTACGGAAAATTACTAGGTATTATTTAAAAATTAATATAAAGAAAGTAGTTAAGTACATTAATATATAAAAATTAACTGATCTATAAATAACAACATATAGATCTAATTTATTGCCATAAAAATAAACGTTTATTCTTTACAATGATCGCCGATACTTTGGTGAGAGTCACGAGAATCTTATAACGTCAAATCTTCGAATTTGATGACTTGGGTTCTGGTTGCAGGAGAAGCAGGTTTTGGACATATTAAATAGCTGAAAATCTCCCCTGATAACTTTCCCTAGGTTTGGTATACTTTCGAAGAGGACGATATGTAGTACATATATTTTTCGGATCTCTTTATAGCGAGCTTCCAATGATTCTTTTGAGATTTGCCCTATTGGTAGTATGCATGCAAATATTATGTCAATACCATTAACCAATATCTCGCGAGCTGTCACTAGCATGCATCTGGACTCATGGTAGTACTGTGAGTACTGATTCAGATCCAGAGATTTGGTTTGACTCAACAATTTCTCCATATTAATATCTAAACCACAAAAAATATCATTGAGAATAACTGCCATTTTTTAATCAGCTCAACAACAATTCCTGTTATTTCAACAAACATTCCTTGGTTTCTAAAAAAATCATCTGGCAATATTGCCGTCATTTGTTGAACCAACCCCTGGCTTTGGCTTGTCGACAATAAGTCTATTTTTTTAAAATGAGACTTGCATTTGTTTCTTCGCAACACCTGCCACATTTTTGTTATCGGAATTCCTCACTTGCCATGATTTTATACGAAAATAATACGTAATACGGAGCAGACACAAAGGAATGAATTCATGCGTGTTGAGGAAAAACATCAAACATAAAAAATTCTACATTTGCAATCTTCTCCGCAGAGTTATGCATTTCTGAAGGTTTCGCGCCACATATACTTCATATTTGGACGTACAATCGGCATTAGACACAATATGGCATATGATACCATCGACCATTCAACAGTCTTAGAAACTATATAAGCCAATAAGGCTTGGAGTTGTACCTCAGCATAGATTTGTGTCACCGCAGTGATATAATATGATGGATAACACAATGCTTTGGCCATTCGGATATTGTGACTACTCGGGAAGATGTAGAAGGTTATTGACGGTAATCAGGAGCATATTATGTTTATTTAGCAAAAGATCCAAATTTAAATATAATGGTAAAGCTTCTTCATTATTCAGTACCTTTTTCGGCTCTTCTCGATCGATACTAGACTTGGCAGGTAACGTCGATACGTTGATATCTCCTTTATAACATTGGCTACTGCAAAATGCCCTTCAACTTGCAAGTACATGATATGTGTCAGCGACAACACATAGGCGGAATGGCTATCCATCAAAATTTTCACTTTCTTTCGTTTCGTAGACGCGTCGCAGTCGTCAAAAGTCTTTAGTTTTCTGTTCTATGAGGGTCCAGGGCCGAGCCTTTTTCCACCTGCTGAAATGTTTCAGTAAGTTACACGTTATTGTAGTTTACGAAATTATTCTTTCCTGTCCAGATTTGGTCCATTTTATAATGTCACCATACAAAAACATTAATTCTTTCGTTGACAACAGTTCGGTCCTTGACCTTTGTTTACCGTTTTATTGTCCTTGACCGTTTTGTTGTTTTAGATAGTTCTAAATAGAAAACAGTTCCGAGAATAACACGATTTT
This sequence comes from Druceiella hillmani, assembly GCA_039881145.1. Taxonomy (NCBI): domain Eukaryota; kingdom Metazoa; phylum Arthropoda; class Insecta; order Lepidoptera; family Hepialidae; genus Druceiella; species Druceiella hillmani. Next base: position 26,598,143 of record JAYKKI010000010.1, read on the forward strand.
ATGTCCTTTGTGGCTGTCTCGCTATGCGAAAACAGTTGACGTTATTTAAATCCCGAGGGGCAACTGAAAAAAATCTCCATGTACGTTGTGAACTCTAAAATATCACGTGAGTAGCATAAACAGAATGCAAAAACTTGGATTTATCATATGAAAAATATGAATGAGTTTGCAACTACCAGTTTTTTTTCTTCGACCTTTGAAATTGAAATATTACAAAATAAATTGGAAAGGAAACATTCAAATTCCAACCACGTAACACATATAAACTATTTTGATTCAAAATAGAAAAAAAATACGTTTTAAAAGTACCTTTGGACCTTTCTTAAAAGGTTCTATAGTAGTCACTAATACACAATCAAATACAGAAATCATTTTCTGTTTCAATCGCGATAATCACAAAATACTAATGATTGTCCTTTTAATTACCAGTAACATTTATTGTGTTTGAACTACCTACATTTGGACTTTCTAATAAGTAATGAAGAAATAATTATGTACTAATGGTCCTAATTATGTACTAATTTGTCCTAATTATAATTCTAGATAGCTTTAATAGTTTCGTTTAACTATTTTGGACATTAGTTTTAACCACCATCCGCCTAAAAGAAAAATGAAATAATCTACATCACATAAAAAGTCGGAAGTTTTGTTACCAAAAGTTACGCGTTGCGACAAAACTTCGTTTGTATATACTGATATTAAATTTTAGTTCTTGTTTGTTGGAGCACGAGCAAAAGGGTAAATTTTAGAAATGGTTTATAGATTTTTACAAAGCTAAATTCTCTATGTGATCAACCTCTCTGTCGTGATCATTTTATAGCTAAAGATTTAAACAATATGAATAAGCTAATTTTAGAATACAGATAAACAAAAATATATACCATACACAAAATTTGCATTAAAAGTATCTTTTCCCGTGAAATATGTTATAAAAGGTAATTTTTCTAGGTCTTTTTATTATCTCTGACTTTTAATCTAGTAAAAAATTAAAGATTTTTTTAATAAAAGATATTAGCAAAAGATTATCTGAAAAATTGTTGTTCTTACTCTAAAAAAATTTAATATTAATCATTTAAATTCTCACAAAAATTCTCAAACATGTATAATATTAATAAGCCAATCTTTAAAAATTGCTCACCTGAAGATGTTGTCACACAACGAAACCTAGGTCGTGGTAAAGAATTTAAATAGAGTAGAAATAATACTACATCATGTAGTTTTATTTAGTGTGAATAGAAAATGAGGTGATAATGAATTTCTACAAAATTAACGCCAATATGTTCAATATTAATAATTGTTGATTCATTACTTAGAATAAGGAAACAACAGAATTCTATTGCTATAATAAATTATAGAAAACTTTTTTAGAGTTATCGCAGGTATGCAAAATATTGAATAATTCCTTTCTAGGGTTACATCATAATTTATAAAACGGGAGAGAATGTCGATGACACGAATTTAATTCTTAAATAATAACTATATTTATAGAATATTTTTTTTAGAAACAAAATGAACTTATACTAAATCATCTCTTTCCAAGAGTATGCGACAGATACTCGATCAGTTCGGTTTTTTTATAGTAAACGTCATATTAGATTTAAAGTGATTTTATTAAAATAATAGAGCTAAATCAAGGAACCTTCAATTATTGCATAATTGCTAGATTTTTATTTTTTCATCTTGGCGAACCTGTGTATAAATCGTATTTTTAGTACAGTTTATTATCGTTGCTTTGTTAACCCATTTGCGTATTTTATTTATAAAAATGCACGAATATTATTCGTACACACGCAAACAAAATAAAACCTAAATATATATGTCATATCAATGACTAAAATTAATTTTTCCACTACGAGCGTATTTTGATTCCAGTAAAATATCGCTATCATCATAATATAACATATTTCAATACTACTGTACAACATTTTATTTCCCAATCGCAAGTTCGAACCCAAGCAACAGGCAATACGTTATACCATAATATATAGAAATAATACAATTTAAATTCAATAAAAAAATAAATAGAAATAATACAAAATAAATAATCAAAAAACATAAATAGTTAATATTCACAACGATCAAAGTCGTTTTCACTCGCTATATGTACCAAACGAGTCCGACGATAAATGATAAAATAACATATCGCAAGCGAGAAAAAAGTTACAAAGATCGTTCGATGCTAGGTTTATCTTCCAAATGAGGCATGTGCTGGGTTGGCACTCTGCGGTAAGTATGGAGAATACAGAAGGAATTTCTTTTTATTCAATATACCCATAAAATAAAATTTAAAGCAAACTGTACGCATAATATATCAGTATAATTTGTTTTATTACATTTCGTACAAATTTATTATGTACTCGTCCTCCAAAGATTTGCGTAAACAACGATTTTTGTACTCCTTTGGCCAGTTTAATTATTAATTGTATTGTTTATACTATGTATTTATTATTTTAATATATATTTTATTATTTTAATAGAGAAAAGGTGAGTATAAATATAAATTATCCGTCCAGTGGTACCTTTATTCTTTTATTGGGGATGGACGCTAACAAGTTTACTTTATATGCTTTTGTTACTAGAAAACAGTAAATCGATACTATTTCAAAAGACATTGAAAAATTATTTTGTTTGAAATTTAAAAAAAACACAATAAATAATATTTTGTATGAATATTTAAATCAGCATAAAATAGATTGAAAACACTTTAATTTAATGGAGTTTTTCTGGGTTTGTTGCTAGCGAGGTACGAATACAAAAGGGAAACTTCTTTTCACCTTCCTTGCGTGAATAAATTTAAATATTGCCAGTTCTACTCATTAAGTTCAAAATATTGATTAAATTTGTTATTATATGCCATATTTACCTCTATAGTAGTTTGAATATATTAAAAAGAAAAAAAAATGCAAATTAAAATCAATTTATTTAAATTTGCTATCATTCGTAACAGTTTATTTTCTGTACGCGACATGAGTGTAGGTATTCGTACCGAATCCGTTGGCTCTCATCTTCCTATCGATCCAATCCCTCATCTGCACGACATCTGTGTATACGCCCGGAATATTTGAAGTACCACAGCCTATAAGCCAAGAGGTGAGGCCGCGAGCATAGTAATGATCCTGCGAACACGCGGAATGTTATATAAAATTATCGCTATTGGATTAAGTGGTCAGTCTTAAAATATTTAACGATTAAACCATCGTTTAGATCACAAGATCACTATGAGATAGACTAAAACTTTAAAAAACTGGATCGCACTTCAATTTTACATGACGACTCCCCCTTTTAGTGTCTTCATGTAAAATTGAAGCACAGATTGACACACGGCTGACACAAATTGCAAAATTTGCTGATATTTTGAGATTTTCATTTTCATAACTAAAGAAGATCACTAAAATATCTACCCAAAGTAAATATAAATTGCTGATATAATAAAATTGCCAAGACATTTTGGGAGTATGTATTTTTCTGCAATTCCTGCAATCGAGATCATTTATTTTGAAAAACCAGATAAGTTCTAGTTTTTGAGATTTAAATTGCATTTGAGATAATTGAGAGCACTATTGCAAAATGAAGATGAGTTGAGATTTCCAGAGTTGATTTACAAATTAATTACTTAACTTGTTTACTAAGCTTCTGAACTATTTAGATAGAGAGATTGATTGAGAAGTATTGAAATCTCATTTGGTTATTGAAATAAGTGTTTAATAAGATTGATTAAATTGATAGTTTAAATAAGATTGATTTAATTGATAGTAGCAATTGATGTTGACACAAAAAGTATTATACAACGGCAATATTAATTGACAAATAATGTTGCCATTATCTATTGAAACAATTTTTTTGATGAACTCATTGTTTTGTGGTTATGATATTTTTTATTGATACATTCCTTATAGGAACCTCTACCAAAGTTTTTTTTAAATTCATCCTAAATGCGTTTTGGGAGGATGGAAAGGAAAATTACATGGTTTTCATGAATATTTCGATCCATCTTTCTAGTTTCAGGAATATGTCATTTAAAAGACTGAATTTTTATGTAATGTAGATAATAATTAAAAGTAATTTTGAAAAGGGGAGATATACTACAAATATAAAATAATAATTTTTGAACAAAGTGGGAATGTCCGAAATATTAGAAACTGAAAGATTTGCTTGCTTAAAATTTACTTCTTTCTTGTTCAGTTTCCACTTTGATTTTGTTATTTATGATATTGTGATATCAATTAAATTATTGCCAAAAAAAAAAATAAATATATGCGAAATTTTTTTTTTAACATAAAAAAAAAATAATTACCATAGAACCAATCACATCAGCAACTATTTACATTGATTTGTTTGGTATACTTAAAGAGATTGCTAGCTAGTAATAAACCCATTGTTCAAACAATAGTGTAAGTTGTAGTAAAATGTATAAATCTACATACTAATTTGGAAGCTGAATCTAAGGGACCTTAACTAAAAGCATTAGAGGAGGGAGGCTTAACTAAAAGCATAAAGTACTCACCTCAGCACGGCACATGAGCGGTGAGCCGCCGTCCCCTTGGCAAATACCTTTCTTCGGGACACCACCGGCACAGATGAAACTATCGTGCAGCACAGCGGAAGACCACCACAACTGTCTGAGTGATCTTTCACACTGGCTGTGATCCACGTAATCTACGTCGACCTGAAATACGAAGGTAGTAGTTTTGATTTTATCATTTATCGTCGTACAGAATTTCTTCACTCGGTTAGAAAATGAGAATAGATTTTTCATTTAAGCTTTACTCATATTATTACAAGTATTTTCGTATGCATGTCCCGGTAATTCCAAGTTCAGATTCCAATACTTTAGCGCTACGCAAATGACTCGCTCAGAGAAACGATGAATTTAAAGTTGACTTACTACCTATCTTTTCGATTGTTCTAATTTTTGGATTAATCAGATATAACACTGATAATCATTTTTAATAATTATTCTTTTTCTGGTGTTGTAAAGTTTCAGTGCTCAGCCCCACTAGATGTATCCAAATAACGTGCCAATATAATCGCGCACAACGTTCCCTTAAAATTTTTCAATGTTAAAAATATTAAGTTAATAAAAAATATCATGTTAAAAAGAAAAAATATACATAAACAAATTATTTTCAAAACAAAATTGTTTAAAAGAATATCGACTCAGTCGGTGACCCAGATAATAATCTAATGGAAAGCTTTTAGCCGTAGATACTTGCATAGAGCTATTTTATTTTCTCACATAATATTTACGAGTACATTAACGGAATATTTTTAATATTGGCGATATAACATTTTTTAATATTACCACTTGTAACAATTTCCTATATCCGTATTCTCCCAAGTTCATAACGCCCCAGCCTGCCGTTTTGCAACTCGCCGTAGCCACATCGAGGTCGGGTGGGGGTAGGCAGATGAAACCGATGTTGTCAGCTGATGTATAGGGCAAATCGACAATCAGGAGAGCTGCATCATACCTGAGGTCGTAGCCTGAATTTGCTGTTTAGGAAAATTAAATTTGCAACAGTTCAAAATTTTACACGACCGTAATAAATTAAAGTGCGTATCGTGTTTCGCATGTTAGTATATATGTGGCACGCATGTTCCATATGTACTGCTTGAAGAACAACAATTAAAAAAAAATAAATCAAAACGATATTAATTTTTAAATTTTAATCTTACGGGTAATATAACCTATATCTCCCGTGGAGATATACGAAACAAAACCAATTGAAATAAAAATAAAACCGCAAACACGAGATCCTATTTAATTAAAATATTTTAATCTGTTCTAATCAAAAGAGTGAAGTCACAGATTAAAGTAAAAGAAAATCATAAAAATCTGTTATTCAATAGTAATCGAATAAAAGTGATATAAAAGTGATTTGCTAAAAGTAGTGTGATAAAACGTTTAGCAAAATACGCAGAATATAAAGCAGTATGCAAAACTGTCAGTTTTCTCGATGTACTCAAAACATATACAGACGAGTCTTAAGTGATGCACGGTAAAATTTCAGATATCAAAGTATTAAAGAAAAATGTAAACTTTACATTTACATAATGCGTGGTTTAGGAGCATACGGTAGATAGCACTGACTATTTAGAATATCGAAAAAGGGAGCAACTAACAAGATTATAATTTATTTATAGACTTTCAAAATAGTCTCCATGGTACTTCATATGCGGTTTCATGCGATGGGACCCCTGAGAGTCCACTTTTCCTCGGACGTATATTCCACGCCCCTTTCGAAGGCAGTCAACGCTTCTTCGACTTTCGGGAGTCGTATCCCTCGAAGCTTATCTTTTATTCGTCGGAATAAATAGAATTCTCATGGCACGAGGACGTTGAATGATCTATAATTTTCACACTCAATGAAGTCAAATATTCGGATGTTCGTCTTGTTGAAGGTGCATGATGAAGAAGAAAATAAATGGACGGATTGTACAATTTTCTCACGTGATACTTACAAGGTACAAAACGTTCGTGGATAATATGTTTTTCCACGTATCGTTCCTGGTAGGGCAGTGGTTCCTCTAAAGTATCAAGATTCCAATCCCCAGCACGCGCCTTCACCTTGTCACGAATGTAAGGGTGAACGCATAATCCAGTCGTCAGAATCACCTTCAAGTTGATGAGTGACCCACCGCACCTGAAGAACCAGCAACTGCGCAAGACGTAGGATAATTTTACTATTCACTAAGGGGAATATTCAGAATCAAGAATGTGTGTATCGACTGAAATGGCGGAAATTTTAGATATATGGTATATATATATCCATAGTTTTTTAATTGGCCACGAGAAATATTTCGTTAATTTTTTTGTGAAATTTGACGCAGATCTACTGATAATAAATGATTTCTATCTATTTTAAAATCTTCTTTATAATCTAAATTGTGCGTTAGCAGTATTACTGATGAAAATGTAATTAGTGAATCCAATATTTTCAGTTGCCACAAATATTAATCAAAATATTACAAATCAACTAACGTTCATTTCGCCATTTATTTACATACGAAGGTAGGCATTAGTGAACTATGAAAAAAAATAAAGAAAATGTTTGTTTATTATAAGTTTTCTTGAGTATCTAATAATATGTAATAATGCAAATATAATGGCACTTGGTTAAATGTTTGTGTTAAAAATTATAATCATGGTGAATATAGAATTACTTTTTCCGTTTATGTTTACTCTAGATTAAACATACGATTGAAAAAATAATGCTTGATTTTTTTGGTGATTAAAGAATATTTACAAAAATAAGGTAATTTAGGAATTGAAAAAATTACTAATTTTTTTGTTAAAAATCCTGGACGAAATGAAAGTGCAGAGACGAAAAAGCAATCAAGTTGTTAGTAGAAAAACAAAGTTACTAGTACAATTATCAACTGAGATAACAAATGCGTTATAAGATAAAAAATGCGTTATATTAAAAACATTCCAAAATCCTATAAATCCTCCAAATCCATCGACAGTAATGAATATCTTTTCATTACTGTTTTTGGTTTATAAAAAAACACAATGGAATACAAAACCTATCGTTTCTTTTTCAAGTATTATAAAAATAAAGTTTTACCTTTTTTTTTAATTATTAGTTTAAAAGAAAGAAAATAGTTTTATGTGAAGTCGTTTACAGTTGACAGTTTTAAAACACGTTACTTTTTAAAAAGTAGCGAATTTTTTAAATAGCTTATGAGTACAGAATGAGTACAGAATAGAAAAAATTCCATATTCTCTCAATACTCGTATCGACAGCATTAGTGAAATATATGTTCAATATAATGCTTATACCAGAAAGTGTTTCACGAAGCTGAAAGTCGAAGCGAGATCACGTACCGCAATGCTCACTCGTGCCAATTAAAATTAAAATAAAATCTTGAATAGTATATACATATTTTTCTAAAAGATTTTATTTTATTTCCAAACATAATAAATATCTTTTACTTGAAATAAGATATGGTTAGTCACGAAATAACGTTTATAAAATTAAAAATGTTGAAGACGTATATAGTTTACTTACTCGCTGTCCGTTAGTGCACAATTGCTGCGCGTCGGTCTCGGTCTGTAAAAATTATCGCTAAATTATTTAATGTATGAAATAATAGCAGAGGTCAGTTGCGGGGAATGAAACATTTTGGGCTTTGCCATTTTTGAAAAAAAAATTAGAATAATGCCTGTCGATTCTAGATGTTTATTTTGATATAATTGTTTATTTTTGAAGTTTTGTACCTCAGAATAAAAAAAAAGGAACCTTCATGGAATTACTTTTTTGTCGTCTAAGTGGATGTCCATCAAAACCTTTTTCTCGTGAACGACTAGAGGTATCGAGTTGCAATTAATATCAAATACTACTTACTCACTGCGGTATAAAATTATGATCTTTCAAATATTACGTACTTTGATACTGAATCGATGATCGTCAAAGTCTATAGGTTACTTCCCGTCGACTTGAATATTTAACTTTGGCACGAAGGAAGGTCTCATAGCACAAGTAAATACAAAATTATTTCATAAAAATATATTGATTTCTAATTTGTTTTTTCTTTATTTATGTTGAGTACCTACTCATTTATAGCTTTACATGCGCATCTTAGTCTATGGTCGAGCGTACTTTGGATACGAATTTGTATCGCACATAAATTTACAATTTTCGTCGTACGTATTGAGTGCGTACCTATACTGCGTGCGTTTTATGTCCGTTACAATCAGATGTTTTATGTTCCATCCCAGCGACATTTGCGCAAAATGAATTTGCTATTTTTATATCTTTTGAGATTTCGCGCCACGATTTGCGTTGATGCTCTCTTAAATTATAAATAGAATCATTTTGATCCCATAAACGACTGTGTTCGTGCACTAAATTAATTAATTTTTTGACGTCCATGGTGATTCGTTCGTACGAAAACGCATCATATCGCGTACACGCACCATTAATTCGTTAGTAAGTCTGCGAGCTCCTATAGTACTTCTATGTTCGGGAAGTTTCGTATGTATCGTATGTATTCATACTACTACATTTCGTACGAAAATGTGGAAGAAAGAAGGAAGACAGAGATAAAACACCGATAAATCTATCTAAATATGAATTAATACTAAAGTTTATATTTATGTTATACAGCTGTTATCCCCTACTTTATTTAAACGTTAACCACTAGATTATTGAGAAGTATTCTATCCTGATCTTGCAACGGATTATTTAAATAAATATCACGTCCTAAGTAATATTATAGATGTGAGTGTTTCGACGGTTGAATGGATGAGTATTTGTTAATTTGTAACTCCGTAGTTTCTGACCGAATCCATGCGATATTATAATCTGAATTAACATATAGGTTACCACTTTTTATCCCAAATTTGAAGTAATTCCTGAAAGATAGCGTGCATCTTTTATGATGTTTTTCAATTTCTGTTTAATTAATAAGTGTTTTGTAAGGAAAAGTAAGTTGTTGTAAGTTTGATTTTGGTGTATATTAAATCTTAATTATTAAATCTGAGCGTGGTTCCAGTTGGAAGGTTGTACAAAATTTTCTCTTTTTTGTAATTCATTTACAATGTTACAATTTTAAAATGGAACAGCGATATATTATAATCTATATTGAAACACAGGGCACATTATTGAAATCCAGGCAAACCAAATCACAGGCAGAAGCTAGTCAATTTATATTCGTCATATTTTTGATCTCAGAAAATATGGCAAAGGGACGTTTGTAGATCGTAGACACTCGTATCGTAGGTAATTAGTTGGAGGTATGTGATCGGCATAATCTAACCAGCCTTTTTCATATTTTACTTAAGAATCCCGGTAAAGCGGCTTATTTACAATCTAGACTAACAACCTTATTTACGCCCCCCCCCAAACCCGTAGAGTAAACCCGTAAACCGCCTAATCTGAAATCTAGATTCTTGGTCTTGGAGACAGCATCGGATTTGTTGTTCTGAACACACACTCCACACACGATGTTTTCTTCTGACTATATTTCTTTACTTTATTTATAGCATGTCGTAAAATAAATTGAAGTCCACTTTGCGTAATGCACCCGCGTATATACACTTAACGAGCGCGGGAAAATATTATCTATTTTCACAATTAAATGAAACTAGCAAAGATCTTTGCTAATATCCCACCTGAAGACGTTGTAATACAACGAAACCTAGGTCGTGGTAAAGAAATTAAAGATAGTAGGAATAATACTACATCACGTAGTTTCATTTAATTGTGAATAATGAATTTCTACAAAATTAACGCCAAATATATTCAATTATCTATTTTTATTAATTTCCAGTTTTTATTGCTTTATTTTCTCTTTCAAATCCTTTTTCTGTCCATTTTGATGCTTTATCTAAATTACATTTCTTTCAATTCTAATTTTACGCAGAGAACCTTTTACATTGTTTTAATGTACACTTAAAGTTATTTATCTACTTTCGTCCACTAGAAAAGTTTGACCCTGTGGCAGTATTTGTTCATTGAAGACAAAAATAAAAATATATTAATTGTAGTTCATTGTGTTATGATTTGTAACTTGCTTTAGCAATCTTTACGATTTGAAAGTAATTATCCAGAAAGTAATTGTTTTAAATATCATAATTTAATTGATAAAAATATTTTAAATTTTGTAAAGAGTGCCGTTCAAGCACATTGAATCATAAGTTGTTACATTATTTGAACAATTGAATGAGAATATACCTCATTAGCCTTTTATATTAATTCCGATGTTATTTTAATCTTGATACATATTTATTCTTTAACAATTCTTCGATTTAATTAGGTCATATCTTTTGTTATAATTATCTTGTTTATGTATCCCTACAGCAGTAAAAATTTTAGCTATTGTCCTCATATCTTTTTTCCTTACTTTCATTGGATAAAACACGGAAGAAAGCCAAAAAAAAAGATATTGATACCAATCGGCTCACAAATTTTTGGTTCGCTAATAAGTTTTTAACTATGATTTCTGTTCTTCTCACATAAAAATATTGTCACAAAGAAATCAAACTATAAATGCATAATATTTATCTGATAGGCGAAAATATGCTTTCAACGTAAAATCTGATAATTTAAATTCAGAAAAAAATCCTGTTTTTCTTTTTACATAAATGAGGAAACCTCCCGTACACTTTTACCATGAACTTTTCTCCATCTCTTTGTTACCACTTATTAAATATCAAAGGACTTTAGTAAATAAATGTTTTCTGCAAATAAATGTTTCGCAAAAATATCGATACTTAGGGAGAAAGATGTCAAGAATCTTTTTAATAAATTCTAGACATTTTTATTCTTATTGTATCGTATGTACCTCCCAGTTTTCGTGGTTTTATCGTGGTTTTCATATATTAGGCAATGACTACCAATAACATACACGTAAATAAAGGTGTTTATTTATACTTTAATGTAGGAAATTTATTTATATTGTTTGTCACTAATTTTACTTTAAAAATAATTTACTTTGTACGGGGGAATAGACTTCAAATTATCTATCATAGTTTAGTTAAAATTATTACGCGGAAGTCTCCCCTTTATCTTATTATTTTCCTTAGTTGATTTCATAGTTAATTGATTATTTTGGTTACTTACGCAAACAACGCCACCATCCAAGGGTATTCCATATATTTTGTGTCAGTTCCACCAATGGTTATGCGCTTCTGAATCTTGAACTGAGGGCTATCTGAAGATATAATCATTCCACATTGTGTCTCTGGCTCCTCGTTTGAGTCTTCGGATTCTTTAGCCAACGTAGGAATCAACGATTCAACATTAATTAAACAATATAAGGAGAATGAAAAATAATAAAGAAACTTATAGGGAACCAAAAAAACGAAATAAATATGGTTCTAACTTATCGATTCTTTTTGATATGTTTGGATATGATGTGTTTTAGTATTTGACATTTCATTCATTACCAGTAGGGAAGGTACATATATAAATAATTACATATATACACACACAGGCGCACACACACACTCACCCATACACCCACACACACTCACACACCCACACACACACTCACACACCCACACACACACATACCACCATACGCACACACATATACACGCGCGCGTACACACACCCACGCGCGCGCACACCATACACACACACCACCACACGCACACACATACACGCACAAGCCCGCGGCACACATGTGTATAACTTAAAACCTAAATTAAAATGACATACCTTCACTTGCCAATGTTAGGAATCCATTGTTGCTATACTGAGTCAAACCAGCATTACACAGACTCGCGAAGCTGATAAGCAATATGAGCGTAATTTTTTCCATGATGAAGTATCTTCAAACTTTATCTTTTCTTTTCTGTATGGAGGCAAAATGCAAATTACCCATGAAAAACCCATTGACCACATAAACAAATGTTTTTCTCACGAATATGGGTAAGGATACCTGAATGATTATACCAAGAGTTAAACTTGAAGCTACCGATAAAAATTATTGTAAACATTTTAAGACATAAAAAAATCTATCTAGCACGATTAGAATTCCCACTACGGGGATTCCGTATATAGGCTCTTATAAACATTTAAGGGTAGATAGGCAGGTAGAAATACTAATTGTTCAAAACGTAAATATATTGCATACTATATCATTCACAGGCGTAAATATTTGGACATATTTGAAAAATTGTCAGATCTAGGATAATTTCTATAGTTTTACTGTGATCTTCCAGTCAGATTTTACCAACCCTGTTTTTCAAGATCTCTGACTTATTACTTTCGGAAATAAGAAGAGGGGAATACTATATTTTTGCATATTTTGTGGAATATATATTTAAATATTCAATTCAAAACTGAGAATTTATTTGAATTCCTCGTAGTAAGGCTTTTTCAAATGATATTTCACACGAAATGTAAATTAAAAAAAAATGAAGACCTTAATTTACAACCTCCTTAATACTTGTAGGAGTATTTTGCAAAAATTAGCTAGTGCAAAAACGGTTGTGAATATAAAAAAAAGTAAATATATTGCCTACTCTGTCTATCATAGGCGTAAAACGTGGTGCATATTTGATTAATTATGACATCAGGAATCATCGCTATAGTTTTGCTGCTGCCTTTGCTTGGCCTTCTAAAGCCCACATTTTTTCATAATTTTAGGTTTGGACGAAATATTTTTTTGCATATTTTTCAGTATATTTATAAAGATATAATAATTATGATAAAGAATATAATTTTAAAACCTTCATATACAATTAAATGAAACTACGTGATAAGACAAGAAACGTGATAATTAATTAATTAAGTTTAATAAGTTGACATTTAAATGTCACATGAACTGGTAAGTAGGTAATGAACTGGTATGAAATGGTAAGTAGGTAATCATGGAATTGGGTATAAAACTTTTGAATACGAAAATAATATCTATGGCCATGAGTTTTAAGACCGAGGGTAATCTAGACTACGAGAATAATCTAATTTAATAAAAAATGATCAAGTGTATGTTAAAACATGAACAGGGGTTTCCGTTGTTTATCTATTAAAATTTATTTTCTATTAAAATATAATTAATTTACATGTAATGAATCACAGTCCAAATTTTTTTTTCTTACGTCTGCGGCAGATACTTTGCTATTCATTTACATTGAACAAATTAAATTGTACGAGAATCTTAATAAAACTTTTACTATTACTATAAAATATCATTATTGTGTCAGTTTTTTGAAATGCTTGAGAGAAAATAAATAAAATATTAAACAAATTGTAAACGGCAAAAAACATACCTATCGAAATAACTGCGTCGCAGGAATTTGCAAGGCCGCTTAATATGAGAATGTCCGTTATCACATTTGGGAGAGCAGACTTAGGCGACCACACTAGCTTCCATTTTGTTGCCTTATGTAAAAATGTTTTGAATTATTTTATTTTATATCGTGAGCCAAATGGAAATACCAGTTGATGGGAAAAAATTGTGTTCGGTTTTTCTCTATTACCGTGAATATAAAAAAATACCGATAATTTGTGAAAATCTCTATTCCGAGCTCGCATCATTTCTCATCTGTATTATGTAAAGGCATAAAGGCACCATTTTAAATTGTAATTTTTGTTAAAATTAATTTGTGATATAATTATTGGAACAAAATATTGCCGCTTCAACAAGCTTTAAAATCATTTTCAATAGTAACTTGATAAGCTTCAGCATTCATATTAAGATCGTGCCACAGTTGACTGAATATCTTGCTGTTCACGTGATTGAATATTTTGCTGTGACTTTTTTATTCCGTAGCTATTTAAAAGTAAAGTGTAAACACACTTTCCAAAAAATACCTTTAAAATACAGAACTTCGGAATTTTCTAGAATGATTCTCGAAACTTCTAGAAGGTTGCAGTCATGGCACAATAGGAACACATTTACACGAATTGGGAAAAGTTTCAAAATACGGTGTATCCCACGAGTTGTCATCATATCATCTTCAGTGCAGAAATAATAGTTGTCAACAGTTATTGACATTGAAACGTAACTTCGATTTTCTGAATGGAACACGTTAGGGAAGTGGGTTACATACGTTAAACATACACGCAAACGTCAATGGCTGGGTGTCGGAGAAACAGGTGTTTCAGTATACAAAAAGGCGATAAATTAGTACTTAGTGGACTTCTTACTGGATATTTACTCCATAGAAGAAATGTTTATACTCCGAATTTTCGTAGAGCCAAACAGTTAATTGAACTTTATCTCTCTTTTACATAAAACGATATAAATGTTTTGAAAATATTACACAAATATGTGTTCCTATCATTTTGTTCCTAAAACATAACGATATATTAAATAAAAAGCGATATATTTTCGTATGTATTCGTACGTATGGTTGTTCCTAAAGATAACATGAAATTGCACATAACGTGCACTAATTAGCACCTAAATATATACATTACATCGGTTAACCAACATGTATTTAGTTACACATTAAATAAAAGGCGCAGATCGGTCATTTTGTCATAACATATTTGAAACGCACGGTTTTATTTAACACGATAATTCACCTTGTTATTTAATACGATTTCTATCGTGGAGGACGCGCCGTGAAGGTATACAAAGTAAACAACGCGAAGTAATAAATGATGCTTTTAATAGTTTTAATTATGTAAATTTCTGAAAATTTCAAATTTGTGTCCCTTATGTTTCTGGAGTTCATTCTCGCGAATCTCGACGGAAGTAATTGTCAAATCATAACGGTTAAAAGCGCGGTCTGATTTTAGTGACAAGACAACATTGAGTAATTTAGGAAAAATGGATGGAAAAGGATAAAACATGATTTGTACGAATACCAGCATAATGCAGTTTTCTATTTAATTTTTTTCTAAATTTGGACAATATTTTGATAAGGTAAAGTAATCGATTCCTAAGAAGCAATGAAAATTGTATCCAAGATCTCATCAATAGATTGAAATATATTAAGAGTAGTTCATTTGCAATATGGGTCTGGTTTAATTTATTAAAATAATTTTTTTTAATTAAAAATATTTATTTTGGATATATCAAAAATCACAAATTCATTAACACAGAGTTAAAATTTATCCCCTGTGATAAGAAAAAGTCCAAATTTTGTCAATTTAGATAATTTCCCAATATTTTCTGTATGTTTTATTTTAAATCTTTTTCAATGATATAATTCATAATGGGTTCAGATCAAATATTTAAATTAGTTTTTCTATTATTATCATTCAACATTTTCATACTTTATTTCATTTACAAGGATTACTGACAGATAATTTTTGCTCGACTTTCTGGTATATATTCTGGAGTCCCGACTAACAATTTAACGTTGAAAACCAGATTTTCAATTCGAACAATACTAAATAGCCTGTAACGAATTTTTCGATTTTTTTAAATTAAATGTATATATTTTTTTTAAATCCGTTTCATCCGTTAATTTTTTATTCTATACCTTGATTGATGACTTTTCAAAATTTTTATTTTTTCACGTTCGACATAGTGGCGACATTTAACCGCCGTATTGGATGAATCTTCATGTCGCATACCTAAAAACACTCCAAAAATTAATAGGATTTTAACGATACCTCATTTACAATTAAATGAAACTAGGCGATGTAGTATTATTTCTACTTTCTTTAAGTTCTTTACCACGACTTAGGTTTTGTTGTTATTAGCAAAGATTTTCTTTCAATCTTTGCTAATAGCCCACCTGAAGATGTTGTAATGCGATAAAACCTAAGTCGCGGTAAAGAATTTAAAGACAGTAGAAGTAATACTACATCACGTAGTTTCATTTAATTATGAATAATGAATTTTACAAAATTAACGCCAAATATATTCAATAGCTTATTTGTCCAAATTGGATAATCCGTTTTGCTTCTGTGGAGTTACATCTGGACACAGCCGGATACACATATACACACATAGTCTGATAGGAACAAAACTTTCCTTTGTTGCCCCAGTCAAATAAAAAGAGTATTTATATTCACTTCCACTATTATGGAATGTCTATATCTATGTATACTATTTACGGAATATCTTATATTCTTACATCCTTGGATATTTTAAATAGCAGCTTACGTCTGTCTTACCGTATTTTTTCACATAACTTAATTATTGGTCTTCGATTTTCATGCAACCTTTTCCAACATTAAAAATTTAATAAACATTTTCAATTATCGTATTTTATTTCGTTAGTTCTATGTTCTTTAGACGATTTAACAAATGATCAAGTGTGTATGATACGACTATACGAGTATCATTCCGTAATACTTAATTAAACATGTAAATAAAAAACGTTAGAAAATCGGATGTGGCGCTGTCTAATGGCTCAGAAAAGAATTCTTACGAGTGTACGGGAGTATGCAGTTTATACGTTTTGTTAAAGTTGAACGAAATTATATTATTTTTTAATTTATTACAAATTATTTAATTACAACACTTTTTGGAAAAAAAAATTATTATTTTCTTTTGAGAAATAATTTATACCTCGGTAATATTTTAATTACATTATTAACATTTGGTAAGAAGAATACTAATTAGTTTTATTTATTTATCTTATATGGAGAAAAACAGGTACAAATCATAGTGAGATACAAAAAGTGAGATTTTTAGGTATTAGGTTAATTTTTATCCTAACATGCCCGTGTAAAAATAATATTTTACTCACACAGATCTTTAAATTTATATAAACTTCAGTATAAAATATTAAATATTTAAACAATTATATTACGTTAAATTAAGTTATAAATCATATAATATTGATGAAAAATTGTCGCAAATAATAAATATGTAAAATTATGAAAATTATCAATAATTGAAGAAATAATAATAACAATAATATCAAAAAAATAATAATACATAACAGCAGACACAAAAAAAATTAAATAAACCTGTAAGATTTTACTTGTGAACATGAGAAACGGATAAAAAGAAAATATAATGTCACATAATTTCAAGTGGCTAATACAGTATCCGTATGATTAACTGCTCGTATTAGACTAACTAGCTAGCGAATATGTCCAGAGAATGGAACATTCTGTCACGATCATTACAAGGCCTGTGCAGTGGTGCATAATTGAGCAAGCGGTAGATCAAAAAGCGCGGAGCTAAGGGTCGATTTTTTTGAGCTATAGCGATATTGCAATAAATCATTTTTGTACCCGTTCACTTATGTCAGAGTATGTGACATCGAATCCAGACTGCAGCAGTATATTCGAATTGAGACGGCACAAGAGTTGTGTAGAGGACTCGATACATTCTCATTTGCTTAAAGGATTTGGTAGTTCTTAAGAGAAAGCCAAGCATAACATAAACTCACGAGGTAATCTGCTGATCGTGAGTGCTAAAATGTAAGGTATGATCAACACCACGATCGCGTATGCAATTAACAGACTCCAAAGAATGGCCACTTATGTGGTAGGTTGAAAATAGATTATCTTGTTTTTGGAAAAAGTGATCGATTTAAACTTACTTTGACTTTTGGATTGTATCTTATTCACTTGTAATATGCATCTAGTATATTAAGATCTTGTTCATGGTCAGTAGACTTTCTTATTTTGGAGAAAATCTTGAGGTCGTCAACATATAACGGGAACTAGCTTTGTTTGAAGCAACTACTGATGTTATTTATAAATCTGATAAATAAAAAGGAAATATAGAACCGTGAGGTAGCTCTGAAATCACGAAAATACATGCTATTTTAATATCGGTAATTTGTAATGGTTGTTACATGTTGCTGAAAAAAAAATAAACTAAATTATCCTTTATATCATTAAACGAGAGTACTTTCAGTAAAATGAGATGTGTAACATTGTTAAAAGCTTTTTTAATATGTGTGTAGATGGAGTGAATTTGTGTCCTATACTCCGTAGATTTAAAGAGATATTGCACATATAATAACAGGTTGGTTAATGTTGTTGTAGAGATATTAGTGAAAGTCGCACAGTTTTTTTTTCAGAAACCGTTGGGTGAAAGAACTTGAAGTTTGGCGCAGTGATAAAGAATATTAATTTACCTGTGTATATTTCAGTAATAAACTCTTAAAATATATGTTACAACACAATTAAATTTTTTTTTAAATGTTATGTAACACAGAATTTGAAACATTATTTTTAGAGTTGTTGAAATAATTCGCAAACAATACGGTCACCCTCCTGTCGCTATAACTGTTTAAGTCATATTTGTGGGAAAACAGTGTTATTAGGAGACGATCGTAAACTTTTTCACTTGACAGAAATTATTTTTTAAAGATTATAGTTTTGTTCATATATAAACAAGGCGGTTGAAGAGATAAGCAAGTTACGATTATTCAATAATATGTAATAATTATTTTGTATTTATATATTAAATGTTTGCAAAATAATTTTATCTGGTTTTTATATTTTTAGCCGGCATATCACGCAGTAATATCAGTTTTATTCGTGCAGAGTGTTCGAAGTTGATAACACTATCAATGGCGAATTTACCAGCAATTTAAAATGTTATCATGGACGCGGACAAATTTACATTCGCGTAACGCTTAATGTCGATATTATTGTCCGTGTTTTTTACTATGGATGTGTAATATTGAAATTTATAGTCTACAATGTAAGCTCTATATGATTATATTAGTAATAAAAATTAACCAGAATATATTAAAAAAGTTAAAATCGAAAATGTTTGGTAATTTTAGAGGGAATACTCTAAAAACGTTTTTTCTTTAGTGTAATATATTGTCTGAAAAGGCTAGTCAAGAGGATTTGAATTTTTTTAAATTTTGGTATTATATCTTCCGAAATATACTGAAAATATGTAAGAGAAATATAACCCCCACCTTTATTTCCGAAACTACTCAACTTAACATTATGAAAATAACACACGTTTCTATAAGGCCATGGAAACGTTGTAAAAAACGATAGCCCACTATATTTTTGTAAGCGTATTGCAAATATATAATGGGCGATACATATATATATATTTCCGCATTCCCAGTCGATTTTCTCAGAAACCGTGCGATGTAGAAACACGAAACTCGACTTAGATATACATGAAATTGATATACTGCACTAGCTAACTTTTTAAAAACATTCAAACATAAATTAAACAAATGTCTTAAATTTTTTTTATTTCATGTACCATATGGAATATTATTTCAAATAGCTTATTGTAAGAAAAACGAAAACATTTTTTTCATAATTTTAAATTGCATATTTAAAAAGAGATTCCAAAAATACACAAAAATATATGATTTCCCGTCTTATTTTTGAAACTACTGAGTCAAAAATCACGAAGAAAACAGCGTTAGTAAAATCCATATCAGAGATATAATCAATCTGTACCGCAGATATGGCGATAATGCCAGATCTTATGATAAATGAAATATGCGCGGTATTTTAAGCACCGAGTGTGAAAATACATATTTATAAATAGTTTGACATAAATACCATATATGTATGTTTATATGTGCTTAAATGTGTATAGAACTCTCATATTATGAGTTTACTCGTGCTCTTTAACTGCAATAGATTGCTTCTGCAATGCGGAAATTACTTTAAAGTGTTTATGGACATTAAAGTTTAAATTAGAAGCATTTATGGACATTAAAGTTTATGACTTAAATTTTTTTAACTAGATCAAAATTTTTGGTAGGTTATTATACAAATAAAAACATCGGTCAAGTGCAAGCTACACTTGAACTATTAATTACGGAGCCATTTAAATGTTAATGTAATACAAGGCGAATCTCTACTTACAATATGCCTATATGAAGCACTACCGTCAATGTGTATCCAATCGGAAGTGCGCGGAGTTGAATGGAGGGCGTTTCGACTGAACCAAAATGAAAATTTTGAAAAATGAGTGCTGACAAAAGTTTTTCTTTATATCGTAAGAAACATCTTTGTTGGAAAACTTTGCTGTAAAACCGGTAGTTCAGCAGTTATAATAAACAAACACAATTGAATTATTTAAAAAAATTAATAACGCTAAAATTTTTCAATCTTGTTAATTTTTGTTCAATCTGTACCTGATTTCCAATATTCATAATTTTTTTTTCAAATTTTTCTATGCGATCCTTCTGCTGATAACGACAATTTTTGAACGTTTTCCGCGAAAAAGTAAAAGAAATTAATAAAGTAATATATCCTATATGCATTGCTGTATTCGTGCTTCGATAAGCTTTGGTTTCACATTATACGTGGTGACCTTGAAAGAATTTTCTTACTTCCCAATTTACCCGTTGAAATTAAGCCCCGAAATCAAAACTTACCGTCTTATATTTCGTGTCTGATCATACTATATACGTAGGTTAATTTTCAAATTTTGTGGCGGACATATGGACCGAACTCGGAATCATTCCATTAGTGTTCCGTTTTGGTAATTTTTCCACGAGACCGTAAAAATATAAATTTTGCCTTTGCGATTATGCTCACTTTGTTAAATCCAAACAGATGAATTAAATAGAGATCACAAAGTGCATTTGCACTTTATTTCACATCTACCGGGTGTAATATAACTGTACGCAATGGTACTTGTTGTTGCTGAGCTCAACGTTGGCAGGTGGCAGGCAGTTAGCAGTGGTCAATAAATGGCTATTTATTTTATGCTTCGACTGTAATACAAGTATTATTCATGTGTCGTCTAGAGTAAAAACCCGCCAGAACCAAAATGTTGATTTTACAGAAAACGCATTTTTCTTCTGTTACGGTATATTTACGAATTGTTTATTATAAATTTAGAACAAAATACATAAAAACTTATTACCTACCAGTTTAGTTAAAACACTATTAAAATAATCATAATTAATTAAAACCTTATGAATAAAATGGATATGGCGGATATTGATATTGAGTTGTGGATCTAAAGGTTTTTGTCACTAAGGTCATTGGATATAGCGGGAATTGATATAAACTTTTGAGATTGTTTACAGATAGATTAGATAGGTAAATTGATTAAATTGCATACAGGCTGTCCCAAACAACGAGTATAATGAATGAAACAACGTGACTTAGAAAATGTAAGTTACATATTTTAATGAAAAATTGAAATATACGATATTTTAATGTTCATTAGAATATGTTTATTCACATAATGCTTTCGTTTTCTCCAAGTGCAACACATTGAAGATTTTGATGTTCTTCAAAATTGTCATTGTTTGCCTCTATGTCTTTGTAATATTTCAGAGTATCCATCATTACTCCACAAAAATGTTTTTTTATAAGATTCGACACATCACTTATTTTTTTATCATTTACTTTATTATATCTTGACAAAATGACAGGTAATATTTCAGAGTACTTTTTTTGTGACAACTTTGGTTGTCCTATCTGATTTTTGTAGTTTTCTTCTCTTTTAAATATTGATAGTTTAAATATTTTAGACGGATTAAACTTAAAATGCCGACCCCCTAGATTTTTTATATTTATGTGACTTCTTCTTTCCAATCACAAAACTGGGTATCATTTTCGCCCAAATGGTAAACATCTCCACGCTTTTTGAATAAATCAACGTAGTGTTTTTTCTCTTTTTCAATTTTAGCAAATATGCGGTCAGGCGGCAAGAACGTGTGTCCCACCATAGGAAATATAATTTCAAGTTTCTTCACATGGGATGCTGCATGTGAAATCTCTAATTTGTTTTTATTGACACTCCGTTTTCTTGCCTGCATAGAAGGCACTTTGTCTATTTTTTTCAATAAATTGCCTATTACTCTATTTAATATTCATGAAAATAGCAGCACGACATTCAATGAAAATTATAACAGACTTCATATTAATCCCCAGCGACGCTATGACATGTACATTAAAAATGTGTCTTATTGAATATTTTAATATTTGAGAAATATTTTAACATACGCTTCATTTCCAAATTTTAAGTGGAATCTCAGAAATAAAAAAATCACCAAAAGGTTTTAAAAGCCTTGAGTATTTAATTAACAAGGCAAAAGTGCTAACAATTACTATAAAAATTACTAAATAATCACATTGTCAATGAAATTACCTAAAATAGTAATCAAAGAAATAATTTAAAACAATATCTGATTATCGGAGATATGCAAGTTAATAATAAATTAGCATTTAACATACAAATTAAAGATTAATTTATATCCTTTTTAATATAGCTTGTGTTCAAATAATTTAATTATCAATACCTATGAGTAAAATAAGAAATACATTAGCGGTATATTTTTCCTTTTATGATTTTATTAATCAAAAAGGCAGAAAAAAAGTTACGGGAGTATAAATAAACGCAATGACAATATTTGACCGGTAATTTTTTGTTATATTAATATAATACATTTAATTTAATTTATTTCATTATGGCTTCCTTTATTATGTAAGAATAGAGAAAAGCATACAATCATAAAATCCAAAAAATGTGTTAGAACGACAAGGAAATACTTCTACTTGAGTACATCCTTATTCATTGGAAATCAATCGGAGTGAGGTGCATCTTCATATAAAGCGATTTGGGACGGAGTTGTGGCAGACAATTTTTAGTTGCGAATCCTCACACGTTTTTCTGGGGCGGAAAGGATTATTCTATAGAAATTGCATGGGACAGAAAGCTTTTTGTTTTTGAAATGACGCTTTTGTTGCTGGTTGTCGACACGAGCGGAGCTCTAAAACAACAAAATTTAAGTATTGAATATATTTGGCGTTAATTTTGTAGAAATTCATTATTCACAATTAAATGAAACTACGTGATGTAGTATTATTTCTACTATCTTTAATTTCTTTACCACGACTTAGGTTTCGTTGTATTACAACATCTCACCTGAAGATGTTGTAATACAACGAAACCTAAGTCGTGGTAAAGAAATTAAAGATAGTAGAAATAATACTACATCACGTAGTTTCATTTAATTTGGTTTAGTAATAAAATAGATTACCTCGCATATATCTTTATAGCTAAAAGTTGAAAATATTTGTTTGGAAAGTATAGAGGAGGCATATTAAATACTCGTTTTATTTCCACATGTAGTGTCGGATACAGTTTGAAAGGGCTTGTTATAAGGGTCTCAAAAATAGATAGAAATAAGTGGAAGATGAAGGGAGCGGGGCACATCCCACTTATTTCTAAAACTACTCAGCTAAAATTATTAAAAATATGGATTTTTAGAAGCCCATGCAAAGATTGTATGAAAACTGTAGTAATAATTCTAGGCAACATATTTTTTGAAGGGCAATTTCTTAGGCGTCGATTCAATAATCGATAAGTGAACGAGAATTCAAAGTAAAAGTTTAAGGTCGCGTCACGTTTAGGCATATTTCGTTACATGAGAGAGAAGAAAGATATAACGTAGAGAGAAAGAGAGCTATTTATTACGACGCCATGGAAGTGGAGCAAAAGAGCGACCTATACACAACGACACAAAGTGATCAAATAAGATAATGTACGCCTCAGACGCTAGATATGGACAGCTGAGGTACCACGTATACGTTGTGTTATTGATATTTATCATTGTGTTTTTGGATTACTTTAATTTACATTTATCCATATAAATTGATATGAAGATTTTAATAGATGTTTACGTTGATTTATAATACATTTTATTAATTTTTCTAATTGTATCGTATTCAAGTCTTCTTACACAAATTTAGTATAATCTGTGAATTTACATTGCTCTGCTGTTTTACTCTTACTACATTCTTACAAATTGAGATTGAAATCGTCAAAAACGTTTCATTTTTGTCGCATGTACTGAGTTGCACGCAATTTATTTTAATAACATGTTTTACACCTGTGAAAGTTATAGCAGACTGTATGTCTATGCCGTGAACAATTTATATTTGCAAATAGTTTGACGGGAATGCTATATACCTTTTAATTTTATACATGTACAAATATGTACGAAACTCTCGTAGTGCGAGTTATATTCGTACCTTTTATGGTTAAACTATTAAAATAGTAACGTACATAGAACGTGCCTTATAAGAAGCTGTTTTTCAAACAACAAAAAAATGCGAGTGTTTAAATAGGAAAATGACGAAGGAATGCAAGCACTGATGTAACTAATCACCGCGCATTTTTCCAGTCCAAGCCATAACCCACTCGTTTTACTCCATTTAACTATATCATGTGTTTCATGTTGTAGAACTAGACAAACGCCGACACATGACACTCCAGTATAAAGTTAAAAGTTATCGACGACCCAAGATAAGGAGTCTCTACAATCACGTGGTCAGGCCATTTACCAAATTAGTGAAGACATTATGCTTATTTTCCGTGTAAGGATCAACAGTTAGTAACTTCGACTTTAACCTCATATATTTTCTAAATATCTGTTCGAAAAGCAACTGCAAGTGAACTTTTTTATTTTTTAACAGAGAATTTCATTTTAATAACGAATTTATTCGCTTGAATAACAATTTTCAAAATTCATTTCAATTGTTATTCTAATGGTTATTGTATATGCGTCGTAATAATTCGCTGGATGTGGATCATTTACTGGAACGAATCCTCGTACGATTGCCATTTATATATCCGTCGCTCTGTAGGTTTGTCAAAGCCATTTTTTTCAGAAATCGTTTGACATATATTTATGTCTTAGTCTAGTTGAAAACGTACTAATCCGCATGTGTTATTAGAATACACTCAAAAATATTTGTATAGAAATATGGAGATAAAAAATGCGGATCTTCGTAAAATTTTGTTCGTAAAAGTTTCAAGTAACTCATGTTATGTGTAAAATGATTTATTTGGGTACAATTTAAAATATGCATATTAAAAATAAAATACTTTAATGTGTATATTTTCTGTTTACTTTTCTTTTATGGCATGTGAATAGATACTTGTAATAAAAGGTAATATCTGACCAGAAGCCACCTATATTGGTAGATCATTGTTGACTATGAAAAATGTCTATTCATAAGTTTTTGGTCCGCGCACTAGATCTTGCCACTCGAGTACTGATAACTGAATTTTAAATTCTTTAGGCAAGGTTTGGCCAAAAACTAATCCAGAATGAAATCTGTACCTAAAACGCTATTTGAAAGAAACTTTAGTTTAAATGGATTTGGCAGCTTATGTACTACTCAAACTAAGAGATAAAATATAACCAAAAAACACACAACTGTCTCTTAGGAGCTACTCGAAAGGGACAAATGATAAACTAAATTTTAATTTGAACTCAGGGGTTATTCCACTGAAAGTTCTATTCAAATCAGTGCAGTAGTTTCTGCGCAGACTGTTTCCAACACGATATGATGAAACATAATGGTTATCCTTATATATATGAATACAAACATGTGTGGGGAAAACCAGTCGCAATACATATTTCGTTATCAACTCGTGCTCCCGTCTCGCCTACGACATCAAACAAAACAAAAGTGTGAACTTTCGACAGTAATCGCAATGGTGGCAAATAAAGTTGTCGCTCGTGTATCGCTCTCTGACAAAGCAACGAATGTTAATAGTTTATAAATTACAGTGGCGATACTCACTATAGTTTGGTACGTTAGTTCTTAAATTACCAAAACATGTATTTATTTATTGTACAATTTCATTACATTTTTTGTAAGTTTTGTCATACATTTCTTCAGCTGGTCGAAAAAGCTTGGTGTTGTAGCTATAAATTATAGGAATTGTGCATTTATATTCGCTATTAATTGCTGAATTTTGTTAATGTATTAAAGATAGCAATTTCATTTCATGACACATAATTGGTTTTAATTAAAATAGTGGGATATTGAAATTAGAAAGTTGATAGTGCTACACATGTTCGTCTAAAAATATAAGAATAAAATTGTATCGTACACAAATACAGTACTTAAGAGCAATCTTTAGCCGTAAACTATTATATATATATATATATATATATATATATATATATATATATATATATATGTATATATATATACACGCATATATATATAAATGTATATATATATATATATATATATATATATATATATATATATATATTCTGTTCTTTTGTAACTTAGTCCTTATAATCTTTAGTTTAGGGGTCTGCTAATTGGAGCTTCAATTGCCCAGAGACCATGGTGACATTTATATTGTAACAAGAATAATACACCTGTATTGAGCTATTATTTGGATTAAGGACGGTGTACACGTCGATAACATCTAATTGATTTTGCAAGCTTTAGCAATAATTCATTTCAGTCCAGTAATTTCTAAAGTCATCTGCACACATCTTGGTTATATATTTTTTATCACTTATGTAATAAAACCATGTTTTCTCATTTCTGTTTCCCTCCAATAGAAAACGAGTAACGAGAAGTATTGACACCTCATTATGAAGAAGTTGATGCTTGTGTTGCTGATCAGCTCTGTGTGCCTGTGTGATGCTCGTCTAACACATTATAGTAGCAGTGGATTTCTTATGTCGGAGACAGAAGGCAAGTCCTTTTGGCTTAGTTTTAATTATGGCAATTGTTATGTGCTTGAAGATTACTGCACTCATTATCAAATTCTCAAGAAAATCAAGATTACTACAAACATAACGCAAACATTATGTTAAATAAATAAACTAAACTTTTTTTCATCTTTCTTGTTAGAATTTTGAATGAAACACTTAACTATCTTTATATTATTATCCACCTATTAGAAACAGACTCTGGCGAGGATGCACAGCAATGCGGAATGATTATGTCTCCAGACAACACTCAGTTCAAAATAAAGAAGCGTATAACCATTGGTGGTACTGATAGCAAATACATAGAATTCCCTTGGATGGTAGCGCTCTTTGCGTAAGTAACTTAAATTATTAGTTAAGCGTGCACTTAATTAAAATTACATATATAAATAAAAACACAAAAATAGAAATAAACATCAAATTCATGGCTTAGTTAACAGATCATCGAATATCACTTTCTAATAAACAGCTTAAATTATAAATGGCAGGAGAGAAAAAGTAATACATAAAAATAAGGGTAACTATATATTTATTCTATCTTAACTTGATGTCAAGGTGTTTAAAAAGTAGATACTGTGATCTAAAATTTACAAAAATTAGACCATTTGAATATCATGTTCGATAAAAATAGAAATCGCCGAAATGGCTACTCTTTGTTAAGGATAAAGCTTGAGCTTACCAAGAATCTGTTTAAACAAAATGTGACCAGTAGTAGAATGCAGTAGTATATATAGTAGGTAAGATAGCAATATATTGAAAAATAAGTTCGAATCGGATTTACCGCTTATTGAAGAAGCAGTTACTGTTATTAATTATTTATTTTACATCAAATAATATTCCAAAATTATTGCTTTATATGTTTAATCTAAGTATATTGGAAACTGATATATTATTTCTTTACTTACTGAAGGCTTCAAGATGTCCACACTATAATAAAAATTAGACAAACTTTTTACTATAGGTTATTACAAGCTTCATATTGAGAATGGTATGGAAGACCGCAATAGTAATGAGCTTTCTGATTGTTTCAGTACGAATTCACGTAAAATTTCAGATACTATCAATTTTAATTTATAAAAGTCTGTCATATTCATTAGATACGTGATCAAACAGTTTACAGTACGTTGTTCCTGCAGAACCGATTTATAATTTGCATTTTCCTTTTGTCCTATTTTTCCATTTCATATTTGATGGTAAATCAGTCATTCTCAGTAAGTTTTAGCTTAATAGGTGCATGTTCCAAGTACACCTTTGCAAGTAATTTTCTCATATATTTTATAAAAACAGACCTTTTTGCAATATTTATTTTATGACATTCCCCGCAGACCGAGAAAAGAGAACCAGCAGTGTGCACTTAGCAACAATGGGTAAGTCCAGAATGGACCTATTATTGATATAATTCATTATAAATCTTATAATTATTCTCTTTATCTTCTCTCCTTTTCCACCTAATATCTTTTTTAATAATTAAAAAAATATGTTAATTATAAGTGTGTCCACAGTATAATAGTTAAATTTTGAGAGATTTTTAGATACAAAGAACATGAGCCTAACAAAACCTATTAACAAAAAAGTTAGTTTTGTGTATATATGTAGTATATTTTCTGGTTTATCCTTATTATAAAATTGAAGGTACTCATAGTATTTTTTAAATATTTTCGTTTGCCATTTTATTTAAAAAAAAAAATTACAAATTTATTACAAAATATTTATAGGAAATCTGCTTACTATTAATATACATTTTCCATTAGACTATGATGGTCCTGGTTCAACTCATTATACCCATATTCCATTAAAATGTATATTTAAAATATGTGGAAAACTTTAATTATCTACGTGTGTGTACTATAATAATATTGTTATTAATTATTATCTATGTAACATAGTACAGAGATATAAATAATTAAACTTTTTTACATCTTTCAAGTTATGTAAGCAGACTGAAAAAAGATGTAAAATATATGCAAACATTTTGTTTTCTTCTTTATAATGCTTTGATTTGGAATAAATTTTGAATAAAAACGGAACATTTACTTCTTTGGTATACTTAAAACAAACATTATTATTGAAAGGTAACATAGAATAGTCTTCCTTCTTGTATAGTTGCTGGTACTTCAGATGCGGTGCTTCACTCATAAGCTCAAAGGTGGTACTAACGGCTGCGATCTGCGTTTATTCCTATAGACATAGCAAGTTGAAAGCTCGCGCTGGAGACTGGAATCTGGATACTTTCGATGAAACACAACCCTTTCAAGAGCGTTATGTGCATAAAACCATTATCCACGAAAGCTACCATGATTGTAAGGAAAAATAAATTCTGGTTATATTTGTAAACATATACTTTGCAGTATCTTTCACATGACAGCTAATCAGCCAACGACAGGTGTTGTCCTATAAATTTTAGATGTTATTTTAATTCGACAATTACTAATTTCCATACATCAAAAAATTATCATAATGGAAGAAGAAATAATAGCATCTCTTGTTATTTATTACAAAATGGACGGAAAATTTTATACACTCAAATAAATCAACATTTACTGTCATCTATTCAAGGAAACGTAAACATTCACTTTAAGATAACGTGCCAGTATTACTTTCGTAATTAAGATAACTAAACTGAAATCATATTGATTATATACCAGTTGTTTTTAACTTCAAACCAAAATATTTAATATAAATCTTCGGTTGGACCGATGTAAATTTCATTTTCCCTCGCAGCATCCGCGGGCCACGAGCTCAGATATGATGTGGCACTCTTGGTTGTAGAGTCACCATATACGCCGGCTGACAACGTCGCCTTCATCTGTTTGCCCCCGCCCGACCTCAATGTAGCTTCGGCAAGCTGTAAGGCGGCAGGTTGGGGCGTGCAGACACATGGAGCGCATGGCTACCAACAACTCTTGCAAGTGGTAATAAAGCTATTGATTTAACGGAATCTCATCGCTCGCTCCCTAATTTTCAGAACATAGTATCTTTATATTACTTTTTTGCCATATTAAACAAGAAAATACACGTCAGTGTCTTTGGTTCTAAAATTCCAAATTAATCATTCGTTGATTTAATTGACATAATCCGACGTGTTTTCTGGTAAAACTGGTTTTAACGAATGAAAATAGTACAATATAAAGAATGTAAATAAGTTATGACCAAAGGAATCTGCAACTGGAAATAAAATTCATTAAAACAGTGTTTCCATACTGTCTCTACTGACTGTTGATCATCCTCGACGTTTCTTTAAGTAGTTGGTCGAAAAACAAATTGAGTTACTTCATAGCTAGCGATAGTTGCGCTTTTACTAAGGTCTTCTTTTTACTTGATAATATCTTGAATTTCCATTTTGTTTAATCTCCGTCGTTTACAATAATAAAGAAAAGTCCAATCTTTACCCACTGTGACGTTACAATGACGTACTTAACACTGAACTTGCCTCTATATTAGATGTCTTTAAATATATTTTTGTGAATCACAAAAATAAATATATTTTTGTGAATCAACAATTTTATATTTTTATATAAAATATTTTATTTTTAAACTCATATAACGTAGCATTTAGAGTCCACTACCGTAGGTGAAAACTGAGATCAAAACTGTGGTTGCGAAAGAGAATACTAATTAATTTGTACAAATAAAAGAAAACTATGCTAGGTACAAATTAATTAAAGGTACAAATAAATTAAATGTAGCTTTTCACGTAACCAGATAAAAAATGGAAGGAAATTATTTAAGTTCAAATGCATCTCTTATTACAGGTGGATATGGATTATGTTGACCACGACCAATGTGAAAGATCTCTCAGACAGATGTGGTGGTCCGGCGCTGTACTGCACCACACCTTCACGTGCGCCGGTGGGGTGCAGGACAAAGACACTTGTCAGGGAGATGGCGGTTCACCCCTTATGTGTCTGGCTGAAGTGAGTATTACTATCTACTTTCATTCAAAAACCCATTAAGACCCTTATAAATACCACGAGGTTATGCTAAATGAGAAGACTCTTTAAGTTGATCAAACAAAATTTATGGAAATAATGACTTACCTTATAGGAGCCATAAAATTAATATAGAAAACCACACAGATTGACTAAAATTCGGAAGTAAAATAAAAATATTAAAGTAATAGGTATAAAAAGAAAATTAAGAAAAATAATGAAAGTAATTAAAGATCGAAAGAAAAAATACACCATCGGCATTTAGGGTCGATATCATTTACGAGATGATTAACAATATACAGCAAGCTGATTCGCTGTATGAGGAATAAGGTTGTTTTGGCAGCTTGTAAACAGAACCAATATTCCTTAATAGGAAGGTTTACATATTACAATGTATGTATATATATATATATATATATATATATATATATATATATATATATATATACATACATACATACATTTACATATATATGTATATACTCTAGTCCACGTAATTTGTATGTTTATGGGATTTTACATAATTGTTTGAAATTTTTAATTTTCAATTATTTTTCCTTTTGCAGCTATACAGCTAAATTAGGAAAATGGCCTCACAATAATATTTTGTTTGTGGAAAGTTAGAATATAAATTTTCTTGCGTACTGTTTGATCATTAGACAACGAATTAAGGACATAATGAAAACGTAAAAATAATCTAAACTAATCACATGTAGAAATTTATTCTATTGAAACAACCATAAATTGTATATAGCCGTCTTAATTATATGATCTGATATTTTACAATATGATCATCCTCGTGGATAAATTCATTACTATTATTGCATGAGAACTTTTTGGAAACACAAACAATGCGTTAGTCAAGATTTGCGCCAAAACTGAGAAGAAATCGTATTTAATTGATAAAATGTTGGAAACTAAGGCACAAACTTATTAAATTCTCTAAATATACGACCAGATAGAAAACGAAATAACTATCAATTCAAGCGATTTGTTTCTAAATTAATTATTTATAGATTATATGATAATGCACAGCATTACATATTAATATAAAATTATATCTGTTTCAGTTCACAAATATAGAGATTTGAACAAAAAGTTTTGCTTAGATTTGTGTATGTTCATAATTAGTTGATTACGAATATGGACATACATATATTTTAAATAATAATTTGTGTTGACTACAAACATATTGTGTAGCGTGCGTTTATATGTCGTTTTACCTGACTATAAATATTTTCACATCCTGATCGGGAACTAAGCTCGAAACCTCAGCCTTAATAACTATGATATTTTCATGATTGGCAGTTGGATTCTCGAAAAATTCAAATTAACAATGTTTGTCGAATACTTTTCAACGTGTTAAGACATTTGCCAAAGTGTTTAAGAAATTTTAGAAAATGTTCTCTACATTTTCTAAAATTGAAATCTAATATCTCACATCTCCAATAACTTTATTCATTTATAGCACATATATCACATCTCCAATAACTTTATTCATTTATAGCAATTTATTCTACTTGAATTTCACTAAAAATCTCTAAAGTTTTATATATTAAAAAAACATTTTGTAATGTGTCTTGTTTGTTAACCGTCAGGATCATTACTACGCACGCGGCCTCACCTCCTGGGGCGTCGGTTGTGGCAACGCAAATATTCCCGGGGTCTATACGGATGTCGTCAAGGTGAGACACTGGATCGACCAGAAGATGAAAGCCAACGGTTTCAATACTGACACCTACACCCACGTTGCTTACAGGAAGTAATATTTTACAAAACAGGCGTTGTTGATTTGAATTAAAAAAATATGTAACTACGTAAACTAATAATTCTTTTTAATTCTTGGTATTATATGTATAATATTTTGTGATTTGTAATATAACACGATCCATTAAAATAAATATTAGACATAGAAAAATCATAATGCATTTTCCTATTATATTTTTATTATTTATAATGAATGTGTGTCTATTACACAAATAAAAATAAAAATTGGGGTACAATAGGATATTTGAAATGAGTGCCCTTGAAATTCATCGAATATTATCAGGTGTTCTATTGCGTCCACTAATGCATACATTTTCAGATATGGTCTAAATAATAACAACGTGTATCCTCTCTTACTTGCAGATTAAACTTTAAAATTAATTAAAACCGACTTTGTGGTTCCTTTTTAGTGCTTTCCTTAATCGGTGCTTATTTGAAATTAGTTAAATATCTTAGTTATCTAGAATGTTACGAATTTAGGATGAATTAAATATATATTATTTATTAAAATCGGAACAGACGTTAGCAGCGTTTAATGTGCCTAAATAAATTCATATGTACACAACATGTCTGTATACATACACACACACATACGTAAATATAAACCGCATTCCCTGTTTTGGCTTCAATGTAGTCAGTGCTTCAAGTTTGTATATACCCGTACCCGTAATTACTTCATGCCTTTGTACTTATCTGTACATACAAGCTTATTTGCCTACAAATATTTTAGTTGCTTTATGTCTTTTTACATACCTGTACATACTTACTAATCTACCTATATCATGTTTGGTTATTTCATGCTTTTGTTCATATATCTCTACTTACTTAGATAAGTATCTATTTACCTACTAATATCTAAGTCGACTATATCCAGATTTTGCTATAGACAAAATTTATATCATCTTTAATCGAATCTTATTAGATCATGATTAGATCTATATAATCCAAACTTGATCACGGCACCTGTGATCAGTTCTCATGGTTACATTCTAATGAAATTTTCGTGTAACCATACTGGGTATCCAGCCTTCCAAATAAATCAAGTAATCAACCAAATCGGTTGATAAATCCCGGAAATATGAAGTAACATGCATATAAAAATAAATTCGAATTAGGCACCTTCCTCCATTTTTGAAATCACTTAAAAACAAAGTCTTCATGATATCTGTAGAAAAAGTTTTATTGACAACTGGCGGTTTATTAACTGGTTTCAAATGAAGAGGGAGACGAAATGGTTCGTGACTTCATAAATACGATTGTTAATTTGTCAAATTGTAGTGGACTTTTGTGTTTGGTGTTCTAAATAATGGTCACATGATGTGGCCTGGATAGAGGGATGGGAAAATTAGTCTATTTAATCTAAACAAATATCACTTAGTCTTTTTTTCCCATTAACTTCTTCCATATTCGTTTTCTTTTGCCAGTATTTCTCTAATTTGAATTATTTTCCTCAACATGGTCAAATCATCCAATCTTGTTCGCTTGTTAAATATTTGAATTTTAAGACTTCCGTATTTCAGAAAAATTGTGAGTCGTCATCGGATCTGACCGACGCGTGATTGGAGTTTACTCCTTAAGTACGATTGTCTTGGAATGTATAAAATAGGTAACACCATATATAAATATAAAAATCAATATCATTGAATGTAAATGGAAGATTCTTTATTAAAGGAATGTTGACAATATAACTATTTTCAAGTAAAACACAAATGAACAAGATCAAATTTATAGAACAAAATTAAAAACATTTGGTAACGTTAGACTAAGAAGTTAAAATTAAAAGAGACTTCAATTTTGTCGGATAGAAAACACTAAATATTCACACATAGTAACATTTAATGATTACATCTTGATATAAGCGAACGACAGTAAACTATGTGTGTCACACTCCGTCATTGCGATTACGCCATAAGAAAATGCCAAATAAACATATTGATATCTTACTCTAAAGATGCATAGAAACGTTGCGCGGAGGGGCTCCTTAGCGTTTACACTTTTTTTAACGCCCTGAACTTTGTACGCGCTGAACTTCTGATTTTATTCTCCATAAAACTTCATACCGGGCGCTATATATAAAAATAGATTTTTAAGGAGTAAACGCCAATAAAAAAATGAAACCTTATAAGATCAATTTGTTGTTCGTATGTCTGTCTTCACAGGAATAGCTAGAGGTTTCGAGTTAAAGCATCACAAACTAGAGTCCATGTTCCCATTATTCCATGATAAATTCAAGATTTGAACTTGACGCAGTAACAAGATACAGCCTTTTAAATATATATATAATTTAGATTGATAATAGTCCTCGAATCTTGAAATATAGTGCAAAGTAAGACTTTATACCAAAACCAAAAATTATGATTTTATGAATATAAGCAAGAATTTTAGGTTACAAAGCAAATTTTTAGTTTTTTTATATTCGTTTTTAAATTACCTATATACTTTTAAATTACCTACTTTGCTAATATAATATAATGACGTGAAACCTGTAGAACGTGAGTTAAAATCGCATTTGACCCTCTTTTCTGATTTATGTTGTACATTTTCTCGCAGATATTATAATAATTTTTAAAAGGTTTTTATGATAAATTTATCATTGACTATTCTCATAGAAGCATGGTGTCGCAACTAAGGGTTAGACCAATGCGGTATCTTCTATGAAAACCCCAGCAGAAATTGTTGACACCGAAAGCCAAGTGCGCCAATATATACTAATTTTGGCAAGGTGCTCTATATTGTATATAATAGAAACTTAATTAAAAAGCTGCATAAAATTAAAATGCCGTAACATTGAATAAAATCACATTTAACGATGTTTGTGTGTGCGTAAATTTACAAGAGTGTAGGTTTAGTGGTGTTCATTGATATTGACAAGCATGCCGATAACTTTTGTATGTAATACAGGTTGTCCACATTTTTAACAGATTATATTTTTAAAATTTATAAATTGTCCATATAACTAAACCAATACATTTTAAGTTGGGCTATTAAATATTTAAAAAGCAAAAAAAATAAATTATTTTAAAGACAAATTAAAGTTTAATTTAAGTATTTCACTCACATTGAGAAGAATTTGTTAAATCAGATAATTTAGTAAGAAAACTAATTTATTTTATTGTAATATTGGATCATTTTAAAATTAATCGTTAAAATGTTTAAAAAAAGGAGTTGTATTAATTTTAAAAAGCAAATTTAATTTATTTTACCTATATATCAAAAATTTAATAAATAAATATTATAATTTAAAAGAGTCATATAATTAATTAAGTTAACGCAGGATAATTATTAAAATATTTAATTAGAAATTGTAAATTAATCGCTTTTACAAATATTTTTATTCTCAGGAAATAAATAAAATTGCTGTAACTATATACTATATTATAAATTATTTCATAATTGAATTTAAATTATAAATATCTTAACGAATAAGCTTTAAAAATACGTGAAATAAATAATTAAAATTTAATTAAATTTTTTATTTAACATTTTATTTTAAAGGTTATCCCAAAAATATTTAGAGTGACTGTTAAGATATTATGACTCTATTTATAATTTAAAACGTATAATTGAAAACGGGAGATAATGAACCTAACTAACAATATTATATAATATTGTAATTGAATTTTGAAACACAATTAAAAAATATTTACATCTTTTCGAATACCAATGTAGAGAAGGGTACTTCAAAAAATGAACCTGTCTTTGAATTGTCTAAACGCATAAGCCTGCAAAACGCGTATAATCGCAAAATACTGTGTTATGATGATGCCAAACCCCCAAAAGTTGTACAATTACAGCCTACAATAATTATACGCGGCAATCACAAAATCCGCGAAATTCTAATATAAATTCTTTAAACTCACAAGCGGCCTTCGAACTGGGGACATCGTTGGAAACTGCTTTGGCCCATTGCTCACAGAATATTATGCAAAACCTTATTCCACTTATTCAAATTCTCGGAGACCTTCAAATAAACCAATAATTATAAAAAAAACGATACTAACCTCTCCTGAAGAACCTACTCATAATAAATTAATTATTCACAAAAACTACTGAATTTATCTCAATTATTTTAGCTTGCAAACAAGGTACCCAGTCCCAAAATCTCAGCTACACTGAATCAATCTCGAATCATATAGCTCACGAATAGGGTAATCAGTCCCAAACTCTCAGTTACACTGAATCAATTTCGAATCATTTATCTCACGAACAGGGTAACCAGCACCAAACTCTCAGCTACATTGAATCAAATTCTAAATCAGACGCTAATATAACCACTAATTCCTATAAGTAAAATACTAAATATAATTCTGTTAAATCTAAATCAAAATTTAATTAAAATTATTACGCAATCCATCAAAAACTAAATCTAAATCCCGTTCAAAATCGAAAACTAAAAACCTCACAATGAAATCTTATAATATCTCCTCTCTTAATAGACCTCCTGAAAATCGATTAGATTGTAAGTTTTTTGTAGACGGCTAACCCATAACGTTACTTGTAGACACGAGTGTCGCTATATCAGTCATAGGTCGAGAAAAAATTGACAATAATATTTTCGATGCGTCAAATACTGTCTCTATCGTAGATATATGAAATCAGCAATAGACGACCCAGATCTACGGTACTACCAATATCTCATTAGACCACCTTCCCTCACATAAATTTCATGTAGCAAATCTAAACATCAAAGCAGACGGAATTCTTGGAAATGACTTCATGTCAAAGTTTAATATCCATATACACCTAAAATCGAAAACAACGCGTGTTCATAATCGAATTTATTCATTATTCCTTTTGGGAGATAATAATCAAAGCTCAAAAGGAAATAAATAAATTCTTCATAGCCAGACAGAAACAGTAATAACATGTCTAAAGAATTTATTTGATTTCGGAACAGTAATTGTAGACAAAAAAAAATATCGGTGACGATATCTTTATCCCTAATTCATTAATAAATGTGAGACACTTTTCCTTATATCTGTTAATTTTTAACTGTTATCATTTGTGTCAATATAATGATGTGGTAATATCAATGCCTATAATAAATGTTTATCCATATAACTATTTTGTAAACAGGCAAATACATAGCACTAATTATCTCCATGAATTCTCTCTTATGAATTCTACCAAGTCAAATAGCACATTAGATAGAAAAAATAAAGTATCAAGGCGCGACCATTTTAACAAAGAAGAATCCGAGTTACTAAAATCATAAATGATTTTACGGACATTTTTATGTAAAATCTTTTGACGTTTACAAGCGAAACTAATCACCAAATTTCTACTACCTCGAACGCCCCTTTACATACTAAAACTTATAGATTACCCCAAGTTCATTGAAAAGAAGTCAAAACTTAAATCCAGAAATTACTTGACCAAAACATCAACAGGCCTAGCAGTTCGCCATGGACAAACCCAATATGGGTAGTTTAAAAAAAACTCGACGCATCAGAAAAACAAAAATGGCGGATAGTCATAGACTATCGTAAACTCAATAAAGTTACAATAGGCGACAGCTATTCCTTGCCTAACACAACGGATATATTAGATAAGTTAGGACATTCCATTTACTTCACGACGTTAAATCTAGTTTCCGGGTTTCATCAAATAGAGTTAGATTCCAAAGATATCCCTAAAACAATATTCAGCACATATTACGGTCATTACAAATTCTTACGTATGCCTTTTGGTCTTAAAAATGCGCCCTAACTTCCGACGTGTAATGAAAAACGTCCTTTGTGAACTTCAAGGCGAACGTTATTTTGTTTATCTTGACGGCATAGTTATCTTCGCATCTAGTTTACAAGAACAAAAATGAAAAGAAGTTTTCTCTAGACTCCGTAAATATAAATTAAAATCGAACCTGATAAGTGCAAATTCTTAAGGCAAGAAGAAAACAAAATAGAAGCAGTACAGAACTTCCCTACACCTAAATCTTGAAAAGATATAAAAGCGTTTCTAGGCCGCCCGGAAGGCCTAGAAACTATCGTAAATTCATCACAAATTTCAATAAGCTAACTAAACCTCTTACAAGTCTGTTAAAGAAGCATGTATTCTTTATTTGGGGAGATTCACAGAAAAAAGCATTTAACGATTGGAAACAATATTCTCACAAGACCTCCGCTTTTACAATACCCAAATTTCGACAAGGAATTCATTTTGACAACCAATTGTTTCTTTATATGCGATTGATGTGGTTTGCTCACAAGGAGAAATCGGTAAATATTTGCCAATAGCAAATGCCTCTAGAACTCTTAACAAAGCAGAAGCTTATTATGCCACAATATAACTCTTAGATATCCGTGGTACATATGTGGGCCACGAAACATTTCAGACCCTATCTCTATGGTAGACAATTTATAATTGTAACTGATGATAAGCCCCTAACATTGCTATTCTTAGTAATAGACCTCGGTAGTCGTCTAGTTCGCTAGAGATTGAAATTGGAAGAATTCATTTACGAAATAATTTACAAACGAGGTACCAAAACACAAATGTCGATGCTCTTTCAAGAATACCTGTTCAAATGATGAATCAATTGGCAAGCCCCGATTATCAAATGGATACACTGCAATTAAATTACGAGAATTATTCCTCCAATCTTTATTCAAATTATTATACACCCAAACATAGGACTTAGCTTCTTATTTTGATATCATAATGACTATACATCATGACTGACATCATGAATGACTATACGTACAAGCACATGCTATTCCTGACAATTACAGTAGCAAAACAGATTATACTTTTTGTTTAGCATTTCGGCGTTCCCCTTAGGTTCCATCCGGACCAAGGCAGCGAATTTATGAATAATGTTTTAAAACAACTCATCAAAATTCTAGGCGTCAACCATACTTTTAATACATCACACTACATTAATCATCCACAATCAAATGGTGCTCTAAAAGGTTTCCATGCAACACTTAGAGAACATACAAGAATGTACTAGGCTTATAAATCTCCCAATTGGGATCAGATAATTAGGGACTTTTACAATTATATGTCACAATACTTTTGTCAACCAATCCATTAGTTATACACGTTATGAACCAATGTTTGGTTACAAACCTCGTTTATTTTATTCAATGAAAGAAATTACCAACTATCTCGATAATCAAAATAATTTTAACCCTTAGTGGGATGGGCCCTATGAGATATTCAGAATTAGCTTTAACGAAAGCTACGTCATCGGTAAATCAGGCTAAAATCAATTAGTGCATGCCAATAGACTTAGATCTTATACTTGACATTTGATCACAAATCTCAATATTCTTTCGGGTTAGCCATGCTGACCAAAGGTAATTGCCAGTTAGATATCTAAAATATTTTCCCCCCATAATATGTTCTACAATAAAACTCTATTGTTATATATTACATAGACTATACATTCTAATTAAAAAAAAGCCCCGAAATAACATCGTCAAGCAATTGAACGATACTGAAATACAGATACCTTCTTTTTCAGGGATCTACCATAACAAAACTTATTCCATCCCACTCTGCTTTATTTTATAATTATGTCGTAATTTCCGAAGAACCCTGGAAACTAATAATTTATAAATATTTAAAGCCATTATTTATTACTCACAATTCTCTAAAAAGACTAAGGAACAATTTCAATAATGCCGCGTAAAAGTATTCTAACCTCCCTCATATCCAACATATAAATTCATTCCTAAATATTAACCTGTATGAGATCAATTCGCGGTTGTCAGAATTAAAATTTTACCTTGCCGAAAATTCTCGTCTAAAAAGAGAAGAGTAAAACAGATAGTTTAGGCTCAGTATTCAAATGACTTATTAATTACACCTGATCCCAAAGATGCCGCTATATATAATGAATTTATAAATAAATTAGAAAAATAGGAAAAACAAATGCAAATAATATCATCCACTATTTATAAATATAAACTTTCTTATGACAGATTAAATAATTTTCTCAATAAAACTGGAAATCTAATATTAAGCATAAAAGCCCGAGAAGAAATATCGTTTCGAATTTTGGAATTAGCCTTGAACTTGGAACAAGAGATCGACGAATTACTATTGTCAAATCATTTGAGAACTAACAAACAATTATTTACATCTGTTTCAATCGAAAATATACACACAATCCTAGAATCAGCGACTATATCCGCTTATGTATATGCAAACCGCTTAGTCATACATCGGGATTTCCCTTCACTAAAATCATATATTCACCTTATACCTCATTTTATCCCTATTGAACACCCCAACTCCCTATTCCACGCAACCATAATTCCCGAGTATATTTATTTAGGCATGAAGGTTAATGGTCAGCAATACATCGTCAGCAACGATCTTCGGAACTGCAAACAATATGTTTCAAAGAAAATAATATGCTACAACTTTATCATTTCTAACATAGCAAGTAATTACATATGCGAAGTCCAACAACATTCCCTGCAAGCACCAACATATCTCAACCACTGGGGGACAATAACTGGTTATATATCTTAAGTAAAGAAACACCAAGGGTTCTTCAGTGTGTATCAAAACCAGAGCACCATCTGCTACAAGGGACAGCCATCCTTCGTAATAAATTTAAGTTATCACTTCCATAAAAAAAACGATCTGCTTTAGAGTTTTCATTTGAAAACCAAAACAGTTCGCATTCTGTTTTGGTTTTCAAACGTTATATAACTATGCTTTTGTAATAAATTATATTGTAATCAGTTTAGTTATCATCCCCACAAATAAGTAGACGATCTCTTTCAAAGTAAGTATCCTATTAATCGTGTTTCCAACGATTAGTCCATATCACCAAAAACATGTATCTGTCAACTAGTCAAAATAATGTAATTAAAATATTACTTTCTTTTCAAATGTTATCTATACTTCATGTGTAAGCCCTCGACTATCAATACTCAATGATTCAGCATAAAAGATACACTTTACTTGTAACACTTCTATTAGTAACATCTCTGTATTCTTGTATATTTATATTTTCTTTCATAATAAATCAGTTTCAATTAAAGTATTGTTTAGAAATTCAATTTAACCTTCCGTCACATAACATACAGTAATAAACAATAGACATTTTTACAAATATTTTTCGAATTATCCATCACATAATAAAAAACAACAAAAAACGAACATATATAAACAGGTTAATTATATCAAATAACTATCCAAGTGGGAGAATGATTTCTTTTACTAAATGCATATGCAACAAGAGAATGTTGGAACAACTATACACGGAAATACACACACACACACACACACATATATATATATATATATATATATATGTATATATATATATATAAAGACAACGAAAGTGGGAGAGAGACAGCACTACATTATGTTTCTATTTTAGTCCATCTCGCCCATGGGTAATAATACGTGCTGCCCAGCCAATGATGAGCGTTTCATTGCCGCGTTCGTTGACTACATTTCACTTCTTTTCATTTAGGTCTCTATACCAAACGTACCTTAAGGGGTGGATTTCGCAAATAGGCGAAAATGGGTGTTTGGTCTTGAAAAATACTCAATAACTACTAAAGTTAGACATTATATTAAATTTTCTAAATTATGTTCCAAACTTAAAAAAAAGAATCTAAAAGTAACCTCTTTTACCAAAAAGGCTCTCCGCCGTTTCGCATATTAGAACAAAATTATAAAGGTATATCGATTTTCAATTCACTGTGTCTATTCTTAATTAATGTAGCTACATTCTTGTACATGGATTTAACTATGACATAAATATGAAGCCTTTGGTATTAGGTCAAAGTTGCCGAATTTTTACGGCATTCCGCGCGCGAATATTCTGTACTAGTTTCTATAAAAATAAAAACGATTATTTTCTCCTGCGCTCGCGCATATTTTGAATTCAGTACCATTTGCGCTTGCCAACAGTGAGGTCGTGTGATTCGGCCGCTCTTCGTCAGCTTATGTCATAGATTTATCACGCGTACACGGCTTGTACACAGTGTAAGTTTTATGTTGTATGTTACGATAAAATGCAAATTACGTATAAATGATTGTAACATAATCTTTCTATGACACATTTGAAATGCATAATATTTTATACCGCTTTGTAAATTTGTTGTTATTTTGTATATTTTCAGATAATAATGGGAAAACGTAAGATTTCTTATAGACGTAGTATTGGGAGCAAAAATTTAAAAAAAAATTATTACGTGTCCTAAACAAAAGATTTGTAGAAATTTTATAATAGAAGTTATATTGATATTTTGTTTTACTGAGTTTTACAGATTACTGAGTATTATAGTACGGAGATACATTTTATAATTTCATAGTGTACGTAAAGATGTATAATTTTTTTCAAATATTAAAGGTTTCAGTTTTATAGATGCATTTGTAAGTGCAATATTATATTCTATTGAATATTGTAATGATTTCCTTTTAGTATTTTACCAAAATTTTAAAAACAAAATATTTGTTACTCTATGTTCGCATGTTTGTATTTTACAACCATTTATCGTGTGAATGCTGATTTAGAAAGCTGATATAAAATTTGACTTGATTATAGCTTCTAGTAGACGCAGATATAAAACATTAAAAATTATAATTCGGGTTGATTTGTAGAGAGAGGGGGCAAATGAAGGGTCAAAAATTGTTTTTATCGTGCTCATTATGTGAGATATAAAATGAAAGTCGGTAAAAT
Organism: Druceiella hillmani; assembly: GCA_039881145.1. NCBI lineage: Eukaryota > Metazoa > Arthropoda > Insecta > Lepidoptera > Hepialidae > Druceiella > Druceiella hillmani. Next base: position 26,641,290 of record JAYKKI010000010.1, read on the forward strand.
AAGTGTTCAATTATATTTATGTTTTTGAACACCATGCAATTTTTTTTTTCAATTCATAGAAATTATTAATCAACCACTAGAAAATTATTCTAAATATCCTAATTATGTAACTTTTTATTCGTTTGTTATTATTGACAATTACAAAACTGTTATTATTAATTTGTGTGATGCAATTTTATTTTATCATGAAAAGAAAATAATCGTTATAATTGTTGCAATAACCATCCTACAGATGAAATTCAAAATAATGTTGCAGTAGGTAATGTTGAAAGAGAAGGGGAATGTACTAGGGCAGAAAATGTACGTCTGATGTAATACTCCCGATATAACTTGAAATGTTTGCTTGTTACATTTCACCACCAATCTGATTAACCTATTAATTTCATATGATAGTTCTAGGTCTAGTCAGCGCATAGAGAATCAAAGGCTAATCTTGTGTGTTAATTTACAATATATATATATATATATATATATATATATATATATATATATATATATACATGTATATATGTGTGTGTGTGTGTGCGTGTGCTGTTTCCGGGTTTGATATTTTGGCCGTAATTCCGACTTTGTTTGTAATGTGTCTATTGTAATTCGACATCGCTGAAATTTGCAACATTTAAAGCCAACTAATTTAAAAATTGTTAATTGAGTTATTGATTGCACGCCTAAAGTTAAAATGTTGAAACATAGACTTGACATACATATGGTATGTAATTATAATATATTATAGATTTAATACTTTATATAGGGTAAAATTTGAAAATTACTGAAATAATATTTTAATAAATTATTACATATTGAGACGCTTGTTATCCGACTGGTTCACGGAACTACGTGATAGAGACATTATATGGGCTTTTTTCATTTTTAATATTTTTTAAAAGTATTTTTATTATAAACCTTTACAGGTTTTATTTTTTTTTATTTACAAATAATATTTTTTAACAAAATGTGTGATGTTTCAGTTATTTTATATACATTTTTTTAGGTTTTATATTTTTATCTTAGTCTATGCTTGCCATACTAATTATAAAAGGATTATACGTAAAAAGTAGTTACACAAAATATATGCAACATTTTTTCATTTTGGAATATCCCAAATTCAGATAAAAACTAACCTAAACCATATTCAAGGTTGAATCGTATCCCACGTTAGTGCGAAACGAAATTTTTCATCCAACCCTTAAGAAGAATCGCTATAAAAATCTAAAACATCATTGTACCTTTGCAACTTTGATTCATTATGTCTTTTAAAATTGATGTCGTATTCCTACTCTAAAATATTAACTTTCTATCAATCAGCTGATACTAAAAGCGGTCAAATTAAATGCGAATACATTCCTTAAACAAAGGTCAGTGTTTGCATAATCCGTTGTGTGGATTATTAGACACAGCTTACATAGTTCTTGCTTTATAACGGTTTATTAATAAATATTTTTTCTGAAATACTTGTATACTTATAAATAATGCAGATGCAAGGTTCCACGCTTCTATCTCGCGTCAATAATATTAGCATCGTGACAGTTAAAAGATAACATAAGATTTTAAGGCAGTCAGAATTGTAAGATCCGTCTTTAAAGACGGAGACTAAACGGATATTAAAAACTACAGACATATGGGATTGAATGTTCTATGTGAGGTTACAGGGAAATCAATAAATATGGGCTAAAATAATTGAATTAAATAAACAAGCGATGTAATTCTGACCATGGCCAACATTTAAAATAACGGACTTACTAATTCAATAAAAAAACAGTTAATTGGACTTCTGGTATTTACCAAAAGTCACTAAAGTACTACAGGAGGTAGTTGTACAGTGGGAGACACATTCATTCTCTTTAGTATACCCTAACCATACACGATATTTTGATATTAGTAAATCGATAATGGTATTCGCAAATGTTGCGGTTCTTCTCTGTTGAGATAAATCAAGGGATGGACTACTATTTACTTTTTGAATTAATGCTATTATCGAAAATAGATTTAGTAGTATACAATATATAACATACCATCATGTCATACAATACCTAATGATTGTAATTACTAGCAACAAGATTGCGAATTTACAGCAAACTAGGAATCAGGCAGTATTTTCTGTTTCTTTTTATAATTATGTTGTACACAATTAAATGAAACTACGTGATGTAGTATTATTTCTACTTTCTTTAAGTTCTTTACCACGACTTAGGTTTCGTTGTATTACAACTTCTTCACTACAACATTTCTACAAAATTAACGCCAAATATATTCAATCATAGTGTAATTAGTGATTTTAAATGAAATTTATTTAAACAAACTTGGATTTTTTACCTTATTCCTACTAGGCACTAATACTAATTTTCTATGAATAAATCTGATAAAATGATGTTAGAACACATATAAAGCAGTGTTTTATGATTACAGTTGTTCACATGTTTTGAAGTTGTGATGCAAATTATTCGAAAAAATTTTCTGTTCTAGTATCTAGATTTACAGTTTTACTAAAGTCTTTCTTAAGCTTAAGCTTCAGCCTATTATTTTATGTACGAACTTAAAAATGTAGCCTCAATTTTGAAAGCCAATTCATGCCGTACTCGAAGTAGTGTACGAAGAAATATTCGATTTCGCGTTTTATGTATGGGGATGTCTCCCCATTAAAAATATTTTTTAATTTATTTTACTACATTAATTGAAATACCGAAATGAAACAGCTACTTGCAAATTAGATGTTTCAGAAGGGGATATATATTGGTTTAAAACAGTTGGGACTATAAGACTATCAAACAGAAGGACATAACTAAGTTGTAAAAATTTGAAATTGTTGCTGCCTTCTGAATTTTGATTAAAATGAAACACAAAAAAGGTAGAATCGACATAATTGATATTAAAAATATAGTATCTTTGGCATTCTTGTTTTTTCCGCAAACAGAAGCAGCACGCTTTACCAAATGCAAAAAAACGCTTCAACTTTTATTAACGATAAACACTTAATATCTAAGAAAATTGTGTCTAAACATTTAATGTATTAAGTGAAACGATAGAAAATTTATAATTATTGTGATCTATATTATTTGATCTATTCAAAATGTAACTACACTGGGCTTGACCGCTGCACTGTTAAAGGTGCTGTACTGGAACACTCCTCTGGGCTACTTGAAGGCGCTGAGCTAGAAGTGGAACCCAAACGAGTCTCAAATAATAATATGGCAATGATTCATTCATTATTTCAAGTTAAAGTATACGGTTAATCAGGGCTTCCAGAATCTATCAGTCAGGACTTATGTCGATTCGCGGATGTCCCGATGAAAAAATGGTTAGAGTTAGGGCCTCGAATCGACACTATGATCGCAAAGACAGTTGTGACAGCCCTGAAGTTGGTGAGGTGCCCAGCTACATTGAGGTGAGTAAGCAGTATTTTCAATTTCACTGATTTTTGGTGTAAAGTAGCACCGACTACACTAAACTCACCAAATGTTCCCAGGTTCCCCTCATATAAGCGCTTTGGGTGTGGGATAAAGCGCCAGTCCATGCTGTGGTCTGGTAGTTCGAGATCTCGTAGTTTTAGTGCCCACTGATTATAGACAACGCATACCTTAGCGTTTGTACTGAAAAAGTTGGTCTCATTATAGGAAAACATCATGGCCATGCGTTTAAAGAAGAGTAAGGCCAAGTCGGTGTAAGGAATGACCTACCAATTCCAAATGCATTGCTCTGGTGATGAGACATGTGAAGAGCAAGATCCTCCTCTTTTCTGGTCTCCGTCTGACGTTCATACTTATTAACCCGACATAGACGACCATGTAATTAAAAAGGGTGTCGACCAGGGTGGGCAGGTGGTAAGACGCTCCTTACGGGAGTTGTTGATCCAGCCTGTTTTACTCCTTGAAGGAGGCAGTAATGTGCCACTGCGCATGCGGCTGGCTGAAGATAGAGGACCTAGTTGCAAACATTCATTATTTACGTAGCGGAAAGCGCGATGTTCACCAAGGACCACAAGGGGTTGAAAGGGTGGCGGCTATCTAAAATTCCCGATTCGTCCTCTCACGGGTAGTAGCTCTTCTTATAGTACTGGATCCAATTTCCTGAGTTGACTCTATGTCACACATGTTCAACTTTCTCCAAATGCTGGACTTTCAGTTGTTGTTTTGCGGTTTTGGCACTGATAGTCAACTTACATCCATTAGAAGTTTCTTCGTTATAGTCACGTTGCTTACCTGCTTTGCGACCTCCACGTTTTCTTCGACCTTCCTTCTTATTGTCCAGGCAAATATATCATGTATTCCCTTGTCTTCCGATCTGGACTTCTTAGACAGTGACATTCCAAGGGCATCGACCTGTTAATGTTCGAATACGAGGTTCACTCCTTCCACTCATTCGCCACCTTATATCAACGTGAAACGGAGCACTGTCCCGTGTATTATCCAATTGAGATGTGTATCGGAGGCGACTGGTTCATGTATTCAACTAACGCGACATGATCAGATACTAATTGTCAGTGCCTATGAGCAAACATGATGTCACTTTCTTGCCGAAAACCTTACGGTGTTACCTTTTCTGCGTGATTCTTGGATATGGTTAGGCATGATAGCTTCAAAATCTTGACGAACCTCGTCTTCATATCAAACTCGTCGGCATTCTGTCCTCGTACTCGTAACTCAACGCGTCTGCTGGCATTCTCGCTGCAGGTTATTACATGCAGCGGGAGTGCCAGACGACGCGTCGAGCTACGAGTCTAGACCCGTGTAAATGTAAAGACGTCGCGGGTCAGTCAAGGTGGATTTGATTCACCCTAGTGAAGACCTATCTTGAGAGATGGCGTCGAACCTTCTTCTAAGAAGACATATCTCCCCACCTGGAAATGTAAAAACGTCTCAATTTCCGGTCCTTCCTTCGTTATCGAAGGATGGCAAAGTTCTGAGAAAGGGCAAAGTTTTGAGAACCGCTTCGAAAACCTGTCTTTTCAAGCTACTTCTTAGATTTGCAAATTCTCCACTGGTGTGAATTAACACAGCGTTGGTAAATCTCGCATGGTATTTTTAATAGCAACCATTCTAAGGTTGGTAATTCCGCGGTTTGGGTGGCGGTATTCGTGTATGCATCAATGAGCTCCTTCATTTATGGTCCGATGTGTAAACGACCGACCAGAGTGGAAACGACCATGGCCCGTCACATCTTCTCTTCGATGTGACGGGCCATGGTCGTTTCCACTCTGGTGTCTTTACTTGTCTTACGGGGAATGGTGAGCGCATCTGGCGTCTTTCGTTTTTCCAGGAAGGATACGGAAACGAAATGGTACTTCTTCGTAGATTTCGATGAAAGACAAAGTCGGCCAGGTCATCCTCTTGTCTGGTCATTCATTCATAGGTCGGCACGCCATTTCGCTGCAGCCAATTTCCTACGCGTTATATGGTAATGGCCTCAAGGATCCTTGCTTAAATCGTCTACTTTGTTTCTATGTCGAAATCTCCACTTGAAGGTGTTGAAATCGAACTTCAAGGCGCTGCTTGAAGGCGCTGAGCTAGAACTGGAACTCGAAAGATGCTCAAATACTGAACTCTGAGGGATTGTACCGAATTTTCACTCTTATAAACAATTTAATCCCTCTTTTTGATTTCGAGGTCGTGATTTAGCCGCTGCTTGATTTCTGCTTTGGTTACAGCTATCTTTGGTGCTAATGGTGGATATTGAGGGCCACCATATTATCATATCGATCATCGGTGTCGGAGACGCCGTCGTCCCCAATAATGTCATTACACCCTTATAGATGTTTCAGATTCAAATGGTGTATTGGAAAAAAAAGAAAAGAAGGCAGAAGACCTAGCGAATAAATAAATATCAACGAAATAATTTTTTTATGAAGGAAATTACATTATTTTTAAGCGGGCATCATTTTATAAATAAGGGTTATGAATAAAATTCTTTATGACATGACATGCCAGTTAACAAATATTACAACTTTTTTTTGCAATACCACTCACATATAAGTGATTATACCACTGAACCGGCAACAACGAGCGTAGCAAACTGGGCACAGGATATCGAGCGATGATTTTTATATATAGCAACATATTTAATGGAGACAGGCTACTAAAATCTCTTCCTTAATCCCAGTCGTGTTCCTATTTGCAGTGAATTTCATTTCAATTAAAGTCAAACAGCTGAAAAATTATCGCTTTAATATAAAAAAAGTGATATTCAAATAGATTGTGTGCCTCTAATAAGGTTGCAAAAATTTACGAGTAATGCATATTATATGTATGATAAATTGTAAAATGTATCTCAAATTGGAAATGCATTGTAAATTTCGTGGTCACTATATTTATTATTCTATTCCTTTGGCTTATTTTACGTCAAATTAATATTATAAAATAGGATAAAATAAACTAAGAGAGGGGAGTAATATAAGTAAAGCAAAGGAATGAAGAAATATTTTGCCTGTGCCATAACTGAAAAAAATATCCAACTATCTCTTTATATTATTTGTAGATGACCATAAGACATATTTTAGTCTGGATGTCAGTGGGCTTGTAAAAGTCTTAATTTAATATTAATAGAACTGTATTCAAACGCAATAAGGTAACTTCATGAAGCTGATATAGCATTTAAACTGTCGAACAGGGTCATTGGAAATATTTTACTGAGAATGATTTTGAAGAAGCGCTATAGAACGTTTCGGATAATAGTACAAAACCACAATGGTTCTGTATTGGAGTTCAGTAGGAGGGAAATAAACGACTTCCAATTTACGAAACTATATCCACGCAATTAAAATGCTACAAATTAAAAAAAAAATAATATTTGTAAAAACGTGTAACAGGAAAAAAGTAAACAAATAATTAATTTGTTTCATAATTAAACATTCTCTTAAAGTTATAACTCAAGACATGTTTTATTAAGTAAATAGATAAACAAAAAATGTTCCACATTACAAAAATTTTCGAGGCATTACAAAGTAGAAGAAGATAATATTTTGAAACTCTATTACAAGGTAAGACGAAAAACTGTCATGTAATGTCTGCAATACAAATTAAAAGTTTCAGTAGGACAAATGGAAATTAACAGTGACTTTGTTTACAACATCTTCTAGCAAAGATCTTATCATAACATTATTTTGTATTACATAATCTTCAGGTGGGCTATAGCATATTTGCTAAGTTACCAGCATTATGTATACAGTATTCGCGATGGGTACGCGTAGGTATCACATCTTCACAAAGTAAGTGTGTAGATATAGAATATTGAATATATTTGGCGTTAATTTTGTAGAAATGCATTATTCACAATTAAATGAAACTACGTGATGTAGTATTATTTCTACTTTCTCTAACTTCTTTACAACGACCTATGTTTCGTTGTATTACAACATCTTCAGGTGGACTATTAGTAAAGGTTTAATTGTGTAGATATACTTTACGGAACCAATACCTACATAACTCTAAATTTGAAACCATCTGTAATATCATGAAGAAGCAAAAACTAAGTTTGTCCACGAGTTACTATTCATAACTACTAACTATAATAAAAATATAACTATAACATAAAATTAATATTTATAATAAAAAAGTCATATCAACAACTTCTATAGTCCCAATTAAATGAAACTACGTGATGTAGTATTATTTCTACTATCTTTAATTTCTTTACCACGACCTAGGTTTCGTTGTATTACAACATCTTCAGGTGGGATATTAGCAAAGATATCTTTGCTAATATCCCACCTGAAGATGTTGTAATACAACGAAACCTAGGTCGTGGTAAAGAAATTAAACATAGTAGAAATAATACTACATCACGTAGTTTCATTTAATTGGGAATAATGAATTTCTACAAAATTAACGCCAAATATATTCAATATTTCAAAACTTCTATAGTTTTTAAGGTAAATCTTTTCATATTAACAAAAAGATCAGTAGGCAGACAAACAAATTTTTTAACACTAAACTCGTTTTAGTAGTCGAATATGCAAGCAAAAATGTATATAAATGCTAAAATACTTAATTTTTATTTATTCATGTTGATACCAAGGTTTACTGAAGTTGAAGTTTGTATTTAATTTCAAGCAACGAAACAATATAAATAAATAAAAAAACGCATAATCTTTGTAATTATATGATTTGAAACACTATATTAAATAAAAAATCCATGGATATAATAATTTTGAAAATTTCATTTATCATTAAACAATTACGACAATACATAATAACAAAAATTTAGGAATGCGGTATGAATTTGCTAGGTAGTTCACATTTGATAATTAGTTTATGTTTCTTACTGTTCCCTTAATTATTATTTATGTTATTATGTGTACAGTAAACTATTGTACTTTTAGTACATTCCCAGCGATTTGGGGTAATATCTAAAAGTTAGACGTGAGTTTTTTGATAAAAATATAAATAAATACCAACATTAAATGAGTAGCATCGAAGAAAATTTGGTAAGAAAATTAAACAAGAAGGAATTGAAAACAAAAGATAGAAAACATTTGAAGATAATAAACATGTAACTAAACTAATGGCTGCCATACATACGGTTCACCAGAGAGGTCTACCTGTGCAAGTATGCCTGCGCAGGTAGACCGGAACGTGTGTGGGAATAGACCTGTGAATTTTTTTTAACCTGCGCAGGCGACCGGAGCAAGATCAAAAATCAATATTTTCGAGTGACAATATGATCGATCAATAAATCAATAATGATCAATATTTTCGTACGGTGGACCTGTGCGTGTGTGCGCATACGTGTGTGCGCAGGTCGCGTCAGTCGTTTTCCAGTGTCCCTCTCGGACGGCCGGCTCGTCGCTCGCATCGTATTGCCACGAAAACCACTAATTAACACTTGAAAATGGTGCCATCAGATTCAACTAAAAAACGCTTGAAGAATTTACCGAACTTTATAGAATTCATCCATGTTTTTGGGAAATAAAAAACAAAGATTACCATAATCGAGACAAAAAAGAAGCTGCTTATAAATTGCTTATAGAAAAATTGAGAGGAATTGAGCCCGGACAAAGCACTAGTTGTGAGAAAGATCAATAATTTGAGAAGCAATGTTAGGAAGGAAAAAAAGAAATATGAACAATCTTTGAAGTCTGGGGCATCTGCTGATGATGTGTACTATATTAAATTGTGGTACTACGATTTATTTGATTTTATTCACGATCAATGCACTCCCATGGAATCTACATCCAAATTAGATACTGATGATGAAAATAGTTGTGAGGTAAGTAAAATATTTTTATATTTCATATACATTATTAATTAATCATTTAATCATTGAAATTAATAATGTAATTTATAATAATAAATAATAAACATTAATATGTATTTAGATCTACTTCGCTCATTTACATTAATACCTATTAATTTACATGATCATTTTGCCATGGTATTCTAGCGATATTAAATCTGCTTGCCGAAACGGTTTTATCATATCGGGGCGTAATAGAAAGGCGTCGTCTGCCACAAATACATATGATAAATTCCGGTTACTTCCTGTACACGTTTAACTTGTTGGAATATGCAAATCATTATTATCCAAATTTTTTAAAAATAAAGTATTTTGTAGTACCCCTCCATCGGATATTCTACCATTGATGCCAACGTCTATGTACATAAATTGGTATTTTGCATTAACAATTGCCATAAGAACCACACTATGATGTCCTTTATAATTATAAAAATACGATCCACTATTAGCCAGTGGAACAATTGCTATGTGCTTCCCATCTATTGCACCAAGACAGTGAGGAAAGTTCCAGCGTTCTTCATACATTTTGGCTATTTCTTTCCATTTCTCTTCAGATGTAGGAAACTGAAATATAAAAATATCAGCATTGTCATATATAGAATAAGTAGCTAATTGTTTATGCTAGAACACACAAAACAAGAGTATTTGTATTTTCTTCAGAGAGAGAACACTGAAGATTCTTCAATTACTGATCATCAATATTCATCTAACAGTGTATCTTCAGACAATATAGAGGCCCCCGACGACATCTTCAAATAATAATTCATCTCGCCCACCTAAACCTGGTTAAACAAAAAGAAATGAAAGCATAGGGCATGAAGTATTGGAATCAGTACGAGATCACTTTAAACGTCCTCGTCCAGTTATAACAGAATATCGTTGTGATATTATTGGCAAAAATGTTGCGATAAAATTGAGGGCTTGGAGGAGATGCAAAACAAATAATAGTCGCAGAAAAACTTATTAACGATTTACTTTTTGAAGCATAAATAGGAGGCCTCAGTCCTGAACATGCTTATATTAATATGAGAGATGTTTCGAGACAAAGTCTACGAAGCTATGTCCCTGTTTAGCAATATCGGCAACAAGTGTATCAATCCTCGCCTACTTCCACTAGGGCATATACCCCTGCAAGTTTTGTTTCTTCCGGAACTCCAAGCCCACCCTGCCTTCCATTTTCCACCAGTCAATATTCAGAGCACCTTTCTCAATCATTGCAAGGTAGCCATCTACTAAACAGTCCTCAAGGAAATCCCTACTGTACACAAATGCAAACATCTAAAACTCCGGGAAATCAGCCCGGTGAAACAGAGGTAGTTATATCCATTCCAGATTCTGCAGCAACATTCTTTAATAATTTTAATGTTAATAATGAGTAATTTGTACGAGTTAATAATAATAATAATAAAAATTTAGTCAAAAAATATTATTTTAATAAATAACAGTGTTTTAATTGCTCACCTTCAAATAATCTCTTCTAAGAACTTTAAACAAGGCCTCATATGTTTCAGGAATAATTTTTCCAAGCGCCTGAGGTGAAATAATTGCTGAGAATTTTAGGTCCTCATAACTTCTGCCAGTTGCGAGAAATCTCAATGTGACTGATAATCCTTCGTGAGCAGAAATACTATTTCTCTTAACTGTGTCTTCCTTTTTTATCATAGGAGTAACCATTTCAAGTAATTTAATGTATGTTTTCTCGTCCATTCGGAGATAGTTTTTGAAATCTTCTGGTTCAAATTTTAATTCATTCAATAAGTTAACATGACTGTATGTTTTTCGTTTCAATAACCAATGCTTACACCACATTTTTCGCTATTTTTTTACTGTTTTTTTACCTTTTATTTTCAAAATTAAAGGAAGGTCCAACAATGCCAGCCCGTCATCGTCTTCAATCGATGCCATAGTAAAAGGAACTGAAGACCGTACCGGTACACCGGAACATCCCCATATACGCTACCGACGTTCGGTTGACCTGCGCAGGTAATCTCTCCGGTATACCTTTGCGTGTATGGCTTACATAATGGCAGAAAGTAAATAGTTAAAACTGAATTTTTCGGACAGAAAGAAAATTTAGCATTCAAAAGACTGTAATTATAAGAAGTCGGAAAAAAGTATAGGTAGGTAAATCTGATAAGATCATCAAAGGAGACTTGTGAGAGTCTATACAGTATTGGGCTCAGGTGTTACAGGAATAAAAGTGATACTGTTAAAAGAGAAAATGGAAAAATAACGATTTTTAATTTTCTCTATATAACAGTGCATAGTTTGTAAATATCCTTAGTTTATTCATGCTCTATGAATTAATCTGTGCTCACAGGCATGTCAAAATCGTCTAAAAAATCACGAAAAGAGCAAAAATATATTCATTTTGACAACAACAGATCGACTGTCAATGTTAGTTAAAAGTTCATTTTTAATTGTTTTGGGCAATGGCAACACGTCAAAAAATAAGCTGTACTAATTATTTATTGTAAAGGTCTCCAGAACTCGTGTATTAGGTGTTCATTTATTTGATATCACACACCGCATACTAAATTTAAAATAAATCGATTAGTCTCTTTGCTCCCTTTAAACTATCTTTCTTCTAAACGGGAGTGAGACTACTTTCAACAGCATAGGTTTGGAAGAGTCGTAGTAAAGGCATTTGTAGATAACATTAGCATTTGTTTTTTTTTTCAGAAATACAGATTTGATATATTCCGTAGGCACAAAAGGATATTGAGCAGTAATAATACTAAACTTTTATGTAACTTAGGGAATAAAGCGTTGTTTTGATTAAACTCCGATCCCAAGTAAGTAAAACATGATTTTCTGTGAAATTTATTTTTTATATCAAAGTAGGGTTCAGAATGTGTTAATTTTTTTATCTGTATAAAAATGAATATGTTTTTTTAATATAATCCAACTAAGCTCTCTTAACACAATTTCAGAATTAAGTATGTAAAAAATTCCTTCTCGTTTTGGAACGAATTTCCTGGTCGCACGTCATTGTATGTATCACGCGATTCACAGAATTTTGCCAATAAAATGACCAAGCGGTATGTGAACTGCACTGACTGCACACTAAATGAAATACAATCACAAAGGTTAATAGTTCGTATGACATAAATAGTCATTATTATTTATACGTGCGTTGGACCACAAGCGCTTTTCTTTATCTCCCACGTAGCCAAGTACGTGAGAATCAACTTGGAATATTAAAAAAGAATTATTGTACATTGTGCATATTTTCCTTAACTTATTACGAACTTGTTTCTGTTTAGTGTTGTTTTTGCATAAAATGTAATTCTGACTAGTTGTTTTATCATTTAATTAATCATTTAATTGTTACAAAGAATATTCGTTATTCAAAGAACACTATAAAACAATAAATTCGTAACACTTGATAGAAAGTATTGTAATTGTGTATTGAATTTGAGAATAATGTGGATTTCATGCGGTATCTGAAATAGTTTTGGTTTCTAACCTAGGTATCTTTGCTAATATCCCACCTGAAGATGTTGTAATACAACGCAACCTAGGTCGTGGTAAAGAAATTAAAGAAAGCAGAAATAATACTACATCACGTAGTTTAATTTAATTGTGAATAATGAATTTCTACAAAATTAACGCCAAATATATTCAATATGTATAAATGTTCTCAATACATTTTTGAACTTAATCCTAAATTTACAGAAATGTCTTCATTGTTAACTCACTTAATTTGAATGCATTAATTAACTATAAAAACGATGCGTATCACGTACGGTTATACCATCGTGTGTTGTACATTAATTAGCAATGCATATTTTGTACTGTTAATCATCGTGATGGTTATACATGGGTGTGAGCCGATTTTCATGCATTTAATTTTTTTTTTTTAAATATGGCATCAAGAATATTCTTTTTCCTGTATATTTTAAAGAAAGGATTTTAGAATTGATAAAGATCTGAAAATGCTTTTATGATAATATATTTTATATAAGTATATTTTTAAAACACCGTGTGCATCGAAGTAGCATATTAGAGTGAGGGAAATATGAAATCGTTTCTTTCAGATTACTTTCAGTTTTATTTTTAAAGTTAGCATTTTTATGAAATTCAAATGTTTCAAACGGCGATCCCGCGACTCCGCTTTTGCCAAAAGCGGAGTCGGATTATTATTTATGCTTTCTTGTCCTTTTTCATTTGGTTTTTTATATTGTTGTATTTTTCTCTCGTTAATATTTTTTTTAATAGTAAGAGCTTTTTTATACTCTATATTTATGAATTAATTATTTTGCGAGTGTAAAATATCTTGAAGTTCTGGAGTACTCAAAAGGAAAGTACACACATCTTAAATCGATTCTATTTAATCTAAAAATTTATCCCTGGACTTTGTTTATTTGGAAAGCTAACAATACTTTCAATCGATCGGATTCAATGGGGTACATGAAATACGTGCTTCACTAAAGCACTCCGGTCCAAAGACGATTTCGGCAGTCACAATTATGGTCGATGATGGTATGGGCCTTCGATGGCGCGGGTGGCGCGTGGCACGTTCATTGCCAGTCTGAGCTATTTTTTCGGATACTTACGAGTACAAAAAGTTTATTTTTGAAGCGATTCGTCTTCTCTCAGAAGCATTTCCCAATATTTAAAATAATTATTTCACCTCTTATTTTTTATTCAAGTTACCTCCAGATATGACGTCGCAAACTTCAACCTATTAAGCTGCATAATAAATGCATTTTCTTTTGAAATACGGGCCTTATATTTGATTTTTATCGTTTCAATAATTTTTGCAGCAGCCTTATTGTATAAAACCCGACGAAATGTATATGCAGACAGCACGGCAATATGCATGCGTAAGCGGTCATTGGAAAATGATGTACGCTTCACTTTTTAAAATATTTTGTTGATTTTTGTTTCATTACGCGTGGTTCGCCGAGCTTATTGCTGGTAATTTTAATTATTGCATCTAGCATGAATTAAAACATTTTTTTAAATATTTTTACTCATTTATTTTATTGTCATTGAAATTTTAATGTTGCACGTTTAGTAAATTTTCAAGAGATATATTGAAAAAACCAGACTACGGTACGGGATATGTTGTATTAGTTTTTGATCGTTGCCATATTAATGATTGGTTTTTTTTATCTCCATCTCATAAAATTCTGCTTTTATTTATCTATAATGCATTTTGTATTTGTTATGAATAATTGCTATACCTTATTTAATTTCATAGCCATTTTTTCCCAAAAAAATATTTTGAGGTAGTTAGTCCTTGCTTATAATGACAGCCAATAAATCACAGCGTAGTATAGTATGAAGTGAATCAAATTGTAGTACTTTAACCGAAGCAGGTGTAAATCTAAAAACTGAAAAAACGAAATTGTCAACAGATAAAACAAAACAAAAAAATTCCCAACGTAGATTATAAGAAAGCACTTTCATAATTTTTAGTAAATCTAATTCTGTTTCAGTGAGTAATTCTAAACTTTTGTTTCTGTGTATCTGTTAATAACAAATTCATGTGAGCAAAATTGTCGGATAACGGAATTTTAACGTTATGAATTTATCATGGTTTGGGCATATGTAACTAAAGAAACAGAAACATTAAAGAAGGTTTCAAACTTTAAAATAAAATGGAACAAAAAGTACCAAAGTGATTTTCAAATTTCTTTTACAACAGAATACTTGTGAATAAACTTGATCTTGTATTTAACTACGCAGAATCATGAAGCAACTCGAGTTAGTTCAGAAATATACCATTAGTTGCAAGAACTATATCCACTCGAGCACGCAAAATTTAATGTGAGTTTTAGAAAACATTAGGAACATTTTCCATAATCAAACAAAAATTCTGGATGAAAAAGTTATCTATGTATTTTAATCAATGCTGTTGCTTCTTTGTATTTTAATCAATGTTAATAGGAAAATTTCTTATGATCGGTGAGGTGTATATTAGTGTAGGCGGCGTGACGAAAGTGCGCAACGAAAATTATGCGACGGGAAAGGGGGTGATGCCGCCTCGCCTTACAGTCGAGGGTTCGCGTGAAAATACTTACGTGGAGCGGCGCCTTTAGCGGCCTGTGAACGTTACAATGTGAACACTATTCACGACGAATTCGCGTGGTAACGTTTGTTATATGGCAACAACGAGAATGAAAATATTCAGAGTCTGATGATGGGCCTAGAAAGATATAACAGAAACTTCTCAATGGTGAGGAGTAGTATAATTGACTTTGGGCTAGTTTTACTTATCTGAAGAATCCTTTCTTCGCTAATGGTGGCCAGCGTCTGATGATGAAGCTGGGAGGTGGCGACAGAATTTCCTCAGTATTGAGGAGTTAACTTATCGTGTTCGAACTCGTCATGAAGTAATCGAGGAAGTAACGAAGTAAAATGACGGGTAAGTAGAGTTCAGAATCTAACTACCGGTACATAAAAATAATAAAAGTAGGAGTGTCTCTTATTATTTTTGGAAATTTATTTTCGAACATAAATAGATTTGGAAAACATTGCAGCTGTTTTCTTATATAAATATCGTGTCTGTTATATAAATATAAAGGTGATCACGTTAATAAATAAAATTTGTTAAGTTCCAGTCAATTTCAAACTACGAGAGTACAGTTTACACTTGGGCATATATAAATATCTATGAGTATATTATTTCTGTTAAAGTATTTCACAAATTTTAATATTATTTTTAAATAACATTTCCCCGGAAGCAAACAGACCGTAACAAATATGATAAGGATGTATTGCTCGTTTGGTATAAAAATGTTAGATTAATTGGTGTAATTTTTTCACTGTACGTCAAGTATTCACTATAAAATTTCGTTTCTCGTCAAAATATTGGGAAGATATTACATTGTTTTGAACGTATTTCATATGATTATAACTATTGAAATTTTGATTGGAAATATGATAAAGTGCAAGAATTATTAAGGATTTTAAATAAAAATAAATTCATAGTATAAAATAGCAATGATTTTAAAAACACTACGCAAAAAATGATCCAACTTGTTTTCTCTTTCTACTCAGTAAGAACTTTCGTGTAAATCACATCTGTTATTGAGTAAAATATTTGAGTGTAAAAGCGTGTGGAGTTTTTCTTGAACTATAACTGAGATGTTAAGTATTTTCATAAATATAACATTAATTTGATAAAAAAGGGCCTCACACTTTTGCAGTCAAATATTATACTCAACAACACACATGGTTTACACTAACGTCCCTACTCAGTAGACAAAGAAAATAGGTTGGATAATATTTTTTTGCTTTATAGTGCAGTATTCCTAATGACGTGCTTTTTTGGTTTTTTAAACTATAATTCATTTTTACTTTTTTCAGTTTTATATTAAAACACACAATATTTTTTGAATTTGCTTTATATTTTATTTAGAACTATTTTTAAAAATATTAACAATTTATTAAAAAAACTCCTACAGAATTCCAATTAGCAGCAATTTAGAATTTAAGAAGAAATACCTCAATCTAATCAATTTTGTTTCATATTAACAAAATTTATTAGATTGAGGTATTTCTTCTTGATTCTGTGCCTATGGGCGGCTGAGCGCGCATCCTCTTCATTTCTGTCAATGCATCAGTATTAAAAGTCGTCTTTCCGGTAAACTTGTAACCATCCAATTCTTCAATCTGACTTTCGATTCCGTTTCATCGAATCAATCCGATTGTACCATTCTATTACGTTGTCATCAGAACTACACACAACTGTCAAGTTTCATGATAATACAACAATTAGAAGCCCAAACACGGTTAGGATACGTTGTGTTATTATAGAGTTCAGAATATAACTACCGGTTCTATTTCATTGAGTCAGATCGATAGTAACGTTTTATGGTGTTATCATCAGAACTACTCACAACTGCCAACTTTTATGGTGATACAATAATTACAAGCCCAAAAACACTGTTAGGATACATTGTCCTGTCATCGGGTGCAGCGTCTAGCTTCCATTTTTATTTGATTGAATCAGTACCATTTTATTGTATTTTCGTCAAAAGTACACACAACTGCCAAGTTTCATGAAATTTATTTTCGTAGATTCCCATAAGTAGTTAGTTACTGATCGATCTAACAAAATCTTTTAAAAAGAGTATAAATACGGATCATTTAGATTTTTAGGTCTAAAGAGTTCTTAATTCCATAAATAAAAATATATAGAAGTAAAATATAGTAAATATGAGTTTTAGTTTAAAACGAGAAGTTTTTGGAGTAGTTGTGAAAAATTAATTTTGGAAAAAAGTACTACCAACGGTAATGACCCGAATATGCAAAGTAAGATGTTGATTCATTAATAGGTTAAAGTCTTGAACAGTAGAAAAAAATGAATTGTTAATGACTAGCTAGCTCAGAGGTCTACCGACGGATTATATCTTGAATATATATTCGACGATATCAAGAATAATATGCTGGTATTATTTAATAAATTTGTAAATTTTAAAAGAATACAACTTTTAGGCTTGGACTTAGCAAGATTTTGTAATAGTTTTTTTTATACGGCTTTACATTTAATTTTCAGAATATTAACATAAAAGTGGTACTTTCAAACTATTTTCATTGGAATCAATTTTTTTCTTGGTTAAAATCGTTCAAATAAAAGTAAAATAAAATTGTCGCTATATATGAGATCGTTTAGAAAAGTACTTGATTATTTAGAAAAGTTTTTCAAGTTTAAGAAATAGCTCTGATCTTGTTGCAACGTTATTACTTCGGTTTCATTCACAATTAAATGAAACTACGTGACGTAGTATTATTTCTACTTTCTTTAAGTTCTTTACTACGGCTTAGGTTTCGTTGTATTACAACATCTTCAGGTCCTACGAAACCTAGGTCGTGGTAAAGTATTTAGAGAAAGTAGAAATAATACTACATCAAATAGTTTCATTTAATTGTGAATAATGAATTTCTACAAAATTAACGGCAAATATATTCAATATTCAGTTTTATTCCCTAGAATTTCCCAAAAAATGAAAAGAACGAAACTACTGTAATATTTTAAAAAATAAGTGCCTCAGTTTCAATCCACATCTCTAACCACATCAAATATCATGGATCTTTTAGTCAGTGAGTCATTATTGCTTGAGTCAGTCGTTTTTGAAGATCGTTAACTGAGAATTTATTTATGCTGGATTTGTGAAATTTATAATTATGTGTGATGATTAGTAGTTCATGCTACTGGTATCGCAGTCTACTTTTAACTCTATGCTTTAAATTAAAATCAACAGTTGAAGGGATATTAAAATGAGCTCACAACGGTTCGTGAGAATCGAGTAAGACAGTAGTTTTTATCAGGAACTGGCCTGCGCACTCTTATACGCTTAAATTTTATACATACTTAAAAATTAAGTTATAAATTTTATCTTCATCTAAATAAAGTTACTACGGTTTCAATTTCATTGCGATCATTCTGTAAAATTAAAGAACAACCTGATTCGATACTATTCCGACAAAATTTTATTAGAAGATTAAAAAAAGTATAACCTTTGATTGAGACATCTAAATATCTATCCAACGCTACATGAAGAATGCCTATGCTTACCTTTAGAGCGAACGATTGGACATTGAACATTTACACATTTTTTCCCGGATTTTTTAACATTGTTTTTCTGATTTTTAAAGTACAACCCGATAAAATCGACATGTGGTTTTGTTTAATTGAATATGAGATCTCCATGCTAAATAAATTCTTCTGCAAGAGTTTTATAGAAAATATTAAAAAAAACATTTAAATCACAAGGTGTTTGTCTTTTGTTTTAATTAAAACATTATTCGCGTGAGTGCTCCAGGAATAAAAATACTTAATTACTATTATTTAATATTTTTCTCCAGCATGTGTTGATAAAATTGATTCCTTGGAATCTGTTAGTTGGCAAAAGATAACTTTTTTAACGAAATTTTATATAATAAATTGCATAATATTTATCTGAAATTGTCCCGAAGCTATTTACATCCAATTTACTCCAAATCCAATAGAAGCTTTTTTTAATAAGTTGAAATGCCAAAATTTAAAAGTAAAATTACGTCAAAAAGTATATCTAACGTGGTATTTTCAATTCTATTACTTATTTTCAGGAAGGAACCAATTGTATTGACTGCATGCTCCCATGTACCTATTGTGTATTTGATTTTGAACAATATTTAGATTGCGGCTTAACTGGCGATACGTTTGTGATTATTTCAATGTATGTACTTTTTAATTTCTCTTTGATGCATTAGCAATCGATTATGACTTCATACTTTTTATTCAGGCCTTTACAACCTATCATATTTCCCAATGCTGTAGTTACAAGTTATAACCATTTCTTTTTCTATATATGTACTCCTATGCTAGCATTAATATCTTATGTACCAGTATTAAAATCTCTATTATCAAGTAAACTAAAAACATTAATTTTGCAATACCATATAATCAGGTATCACTCTTCCTGCATGTTAGAAATCAGTGTGTATAGTAACATTTCCTAGAGTTCAGTTACAACCAAAATAGCTACGAAGTACTTAAAATAGACGATGCAGTGTTCGGTATTGAGGCCAGGGACTTGGTAGTGCACCCTCGTGCAACCGGAAATGATTAAGCCAAACGATATAATTAACGCTGACTATTACTTTTTCACTTATAACGTTATGTAAACCAGAGAATATCCAACTATCACCATAATGGAGCACGCAAGATTCACTAACCAAAAAAATATCTTTAAAGATATCAAATGACTGACACGACTCTGGTTCATTTAATTAATTCGGAGTAAGCAAATGTGAAAATATTATTATATGGATGATATCAGAAATACGAGAAATTAAAATTAAGCCGTACAATATATTTCATTTTATATATAAGCTAAATAAACAATAATGCTTACGACACACTTTATTCAATAATAAACCATTATTTTTGGGGATTTCTTCGATGATATATTTAGCTTTATTTTTAGACACTATAATGTTAGGTACGTATATAGCAATGAGTTTGTACAATAACGACTATACTTCATAATAATATTAAAAATAATTTATTGATATAAATTAGAATGTATTTCTAAGGCAACAAGACAATTCAAGGAACATTATTAAAATGAACATTTCCATAGTATAAAGTACACGGAAGCTTTACATTAAGCATTTTGGCGATTTCTCCTGTTTTTAATCTTTTCCTTGAAGTCTTACTTGAGGTTATTCAATGTTATTGTCTTAAAACTGATTCTGAGAAAACAGGAAATTACAGACGCACTTTCATCTGTTATCAAATTCTGGTAGTAACTTATATTTAGTAAGAAATGTTCTTTGACATTCATAAGGTTGAATCGGTAATAAATAATTGATAGCACTGGCATTCCCACTTCGATGAACGTCCTAATATCTTTATGATGATTTATAACTGGTAATCTAGTTATAAGTTGTGGTTTATTTCAAAACCCTGGCATAAACTCGTGGAAATGAACATAAACCTCAGCGTGATCGAAAAATTAGTACCATTTGGTTTTTAAATGAAAAAAGAGGAGGCCCCCAGGTTCAAACATCAATATTAATTGTGTATGTTAACTCGTATTGTAAAAACGATATTGTTGTTGTAAATCCTAAGTAATATTATGAATATAAACGCGAGTTTGTTTGTATTTTTTAATTCTTTCGCTCGCATGTTTCACTTATTTGTTATGGAGACACAGGATAAACGTTTATGTCGAAATAAAATATTTTTTTTGATAAATAAATAAATAATTTTTTTGAACAAAACACGGCAACATGTCTTTTGCTATATATGAACTGCTCATGTAAACTATCTCCAATGATAAAATTTATTTATTTCTCAAAAACATTTTTTTTTATTTTGCTACCGTTTTCCCCCTTTTCCACGAAAGTTAATTCACTGCCAATGCTAGTAAAATAAATATATCGTAAAGATAATTCAAACTATGGTAATATATATCTATTTTTAATGAAAAATATTAAGAAGGGAATGTCAAATTTTAAATATTGGACAAGAAATCGTAAACATTCAGGTAATATCACGGCTAATTGCTATTACGTGACAAAGTGTGCAAACAGAGGTAAATCCAACGATACTGTGGGGATTAGTAAGAAAAGGAAATTTAAAACCAAAAGAAGTGGCGGCACAGCTTGGAATAATTAAGTTCTCTTGCTGTATCGTATACCGTAGTAAATATTAATAAGTGCTTTAGAATAAGATCATCGGCTATGCTCTTTGAAAAACAGTTTTTGAAACCAGCTCCATTTCGGAACATCGGAAAATTATTCGTTTAAATAAAGATAAAACGTTAATTTATAGACACGAAATTCTCGTGGTTTTGAGCCTAGTTGAATTTTGGTTTAAATATGAAATCATTTCAAAAACTCACTACAGAAGATGAAGCTTTTGAATGACTTGAAAATCAAGACTCGGCGACCGTTAGATTTGTGAGGATGATCGATAACATAGGAAACAAAGAACAAACCAGTAATACTTTGCCCTCGATTGTAGGAAGGACTGATACCATTATAATATAATATTTTTTTATACCCCATGTTGACATCAGAATGACTTTAATTCAAGACATTTATTATAAAATAGAACGAAAGAGTTTTGTAGGTGCAATGCAAGTTATGCAGAAAATATAATAATTTTTGAGAAACTCACGATATCTTACGCAGGTAAAACGTATGTAGTATATCTTTTGTACATATTTACATGATGAAAACTAATATTTATAATTGCACGTAGTTTGATGAAAATACTATGTACACTTAAATTATTTATGTATGTGAACGGAACACTGATATACCAGTGTAAGTTCTACTTGAAGTTTACTGTAGTACTGGTTTTTAAATAACGACGTAAGCAAACTATTGGATAAATATGATAAAGGAGTTATCTACGTCATTAAAAGGTAGACAAAACGGATGTCTACTTGCGCATTTGAAAACTCTAGCATGTTTTTCTATCGGTCTATTTTTGAAGGCTAAAATATATATACATATATATATATATATATATATATATATATATATATATATATATATATAACAGAAAACATATCAGTTTACTTTTAGTAAGCAGAAAGGCTTCTTAATTTATGTGTACTGAATAACATTTCATAGCGCATTACTGAAATGGTCTGCTAAAAGTTTTATACATCATTATAACGTAATTTCATATTTTCAAACCTGACTCAAAAAGAACGAATATCGTATGAGTTTTTTGACAAAATTATTGTTAATAACAGAAAGAAGTAAATCAAGGAAATCAAGTTATAATATAGCCTTATCGTGACATCGCCTGAATAAGTAACTACAAAATATTTAAAATAAAAAAAACGAATATTATAACCGCAATAATTACAGCTATTTACTATTTTTCCAGCTCAATACAGGTTTTGCTAGAATAAACCAAATAGTAAATTCTAAAAAAACGATTTATAAAAAGTTCCCTTAAACTTTAAACTAACATTTGGTTAGTGTGCTAAATGTAACAGCTTATTATAATGACAATACGAAATGAGTCGATAGCAAATGTTCATTAGATAACAATAGTATTACAGCATAAATGTGGTAATTTTATTGACGTGTAATGATGACACACCCTAACATAAGAAATTCAATATTTTCCTTAGGTAATTGTTATATGGAAGAAAAATTTTAAGGTACAAAAACGAACTGGCTCGATGTACACATTAACCATGAAGTTGTTTAACATATAACATGTGTATATATATATATATATATATATATATATATGTATATATATATCTATATATATATATACATATATATATATATATATATATATATATATATATATATGTGTGTGTGTATATATATATATATTCACTCTAACATCAAAGCATAAGTAGAATTTAAAATTCAGTTAATCGCGTTTTGGAAGTGTATTCATATTTTACGTACGCCCTACTAAATGTTTCATAAAACAATTATGTCAACTAATAATGATTCATGAAATCGATGTATTATTTATTTCTTTCAACATGTATATGTTAAAAGATATAAATATGAAAATGTCTCCTTAAATATATAAATTCTCTGTATAGATACTATCTCTATAGATAAAATTACAACAAATAACTATTGAAAAACAACTCGAAATACTGCCACCCACAGAGATCGTCGTAGTCAGTGTCACGTATCGATTCCTCTGAGAAGGACTAGGTGAGTCTTTATTTAATTTTATTTTTTCATTTTTAATACTTACTATTTTTTATGTTGCCTAGAATATCATGTACTCACAAATTCAACAACACCACATTCATCGAAAGAAGCATTTGTCGCGTTTAATGAAAAGAAATACATTCATTCATACCTACAAAAATATATGTATTTCTTCACATATCAAGATATTATCCTTTTTTGGTTTCATCATAGTTGGTGCCTCGTGTTTTTGTATGTACCTGTATGTGATTACCTCCCTATTTATCTTGTTATTTTATTGCTTACAAATGAAACGAGCCCAAACTTGATGAGTTTCCTCCTCAGTTTGTATAACAGAGTCCGCAAGAGTTTAATGCTTCTGGATTGCAAATCTCAATCTAAATATATTTTTTCAACCTGGACGTACTCACGTTGACAAATTGTTAAATAATATTGCTATTCGGAATTCATTCTCCGTCCTTCGTTGCGTGCGACATTACTTGTCTAAAGAAACTTTGAGTAACAGATAGTAACCTGATATATGTGCTCGATAAGTATAAACAACGTAACGTTAAAACAATATTTTGAGGAAAGATGAATGACAATTTTTTATTGGCTTATGAACTTTTAACCTGACTCTGCACGATAAGTTGTATATATTAAGTGCGACAGCTAATTACAAGTGTATAGTCCGACACAGCGTCGCGTCCCGTCCATACCGCATTCTGAAGGAAGCAATCAAAAATATGTTGCAGTTTTTCTTGTTCTTATTGTTCGCTGCAGAGTATTTAATGCAGTCGGTTTCCATTGGTAAGTATTAAATGTATTTTTGTATTTCATCAGAACATTATAAGAACAATAAACATATAACACATTCATAAAATTACATAGGTTTCTGCAACTCGGTTGTTGATATTGTTTTAAGTTTTTAATATTTAGTAGGTTATATTTCAGCTGCACATATTTTCAACGTACCATTTATTCAATATTAATTCACCATGTTGAATAATTTATCTGCTTCATTTCACTTATTTTATAGAGAACGGCGTAATTAAATATATTTAACGTTAACTTAAATGCACGAAGATAATAAAGAAACTAATAATAGTGGTTTTAATAAGATCAAAACAGTTTTATTGTGTTCATTAGCTGAGACTGAAAAATGTATATTTATTTTAATCCACATTATATCGTATGAAAATTTTTTTTATGTAAGCAATGAGTAAAACAAACTTTATATTGCATTTCACACGAACATCCACAGCTAACGAATGTAAGACGCCAGAAGATGGGGTCGGAACGTGCATCGACTTCCCCGCCTGTGGTATCCTTAAAGAGCCCGTCGAATCGATTGAGATGCCCTTACCGAAATCACTCAAGGATTACTTACTGTCATCGCATTGCGGATTTAACGGAAGGATTCCCAAGGTGCGTGTGGTGTGAAATTGGGTCTACCTTATAATTTTAAGTACTGAATATGTTTATACCGATTACGCTATCATAGTAGTTACGTATATTTTATTTAAGGATCACGTGCCTTCGAACGGATCTATGTAGCTTACGCGCGAACGGCTTGCGGTTGTCATGCATTTTATAGCGAGATTTCTCTCTTCGCTTATACGCCGCTATTTTGTGTTGTGTAGTACGGTGAGGGGAGGTTGTGTGGGGAGAAATTTCGATTCATAAGTAACTTTTGCTTTTTGAAGTCGTGATAGTTAAATATAAATAACTGCCTTACCATATGAATATTTTAGACAAAAATACCCAATTTTTCACAATTCCATAAAACTTTAGAGCCTCATGAATCGTGGACTAAAACCTCTCTAAAATAAACTTAATTCTAATAAAACGAATAATAGAAATTGTTTTAATAATTTCACAAATTACCTTAAGAACATAGAAACAGATAAATAGAATATGTTTAATCATATGTTTAAACTTGGTAATTGTGTGTAGTTTATATTTTTATTACTGCTGTTACATAATTACATAATGAAATTAAAATACAATAACTTAATACATTGATAAAACATAAGTATTTAATTTTCTATTTAATGTGATTTTTTCTTTTATCTGTGTTTTAATTAAATAAGTTCTATAAATTTTGTAATTATCCTTTTTTATTTTTAAGACTTCTTACATTGCATTTGAAGTAATATAGAAATATCAAAATGTCTGATATTAGAAAAAAATAATTTATATCATCTTTCAGGACAATAATAAACTTAATTTTTTATTTCATAAACTTGGAAGTGACTAAGATTATAAAATTTCAGGTTTGCTGTCCTAAACCTGGCACTTCTTTAGATTGGATTTATACTTATCATAGAAATGTCAACTTACTGACAAAGAATAGTTGCGGGTTTTCAACGGAACCGAGAATAGTCGGCGGCGCTGAAGCAGAACTAAGCGAGTTTCCATGGATAGCTCTCCTTGTGTATAGTATGTATCTATAGTTTATATCCTCGTAATGTATGCTGATTACAGAAGTTTCGGTTAGAGAATTTGCATTAAATAAATTATGTTTCATATTTTTTCTTATACGATTATTTTTTATTTCCTCTGTTTTTCAACAGATTTTACTAGATTAATCGTATCGTAGGCATTCGAACTAACAAACTCGCGACATAATTGTACCGATTTACCGAACTGTGACTTTCAGCGTTATTATGAACAGCTAATTCTTGTTTACCTAAAAATAAAATAGTATTTATTAAACTTTTTAAATTACTTGCATTTCCATCTACCCTTTCATCATGCTCCCAATTCACAGTAGCCTGTTGCCCCTTGATACAAATTTCTATATACGAAGAGCGAAAATTTTGTAGTTTTACTGTGCAGGACATTTCTGAATTAACATATTTTTGGTATAAGTTCAGTATAGCGAAAATGTGAACTTCCCAATTTTTTATTTAAATGAAAGAATGTATATAAAAATAATCAATTAATCATAATATTTAAAATGTGTATGGCTCGGATACGATTATTTCATTATAAAAAAATGATTTCAAAAATGCTCTTTCTATGAAGAAACGGTTGCCATTTGGCTGTCAAACACAAATTTCATGACTTTATGCAATCTACTTGCGCATATCATATTTTTATTTCTTGGTTTTGTTTCTTTTGTATCATTTCCGCTAGATATTTGCAAATTTTTTGTTTAGTGTTACTAAGAATGGCAAAAAAAACCACCTTTATTCCATTTACTACATTTTGTTCCGAATAATAAACGAGGCCAACAAACCATTTTATTTAAAATGCAACTCCCGTTTGGCCACTAACATTAATCATAAAAGTGAGAGTAGTAAATCGCTTATGGTGAGGTTGCTGTCTTACTTGTAATTATTTCGATCTATAACATATGGATCACGTAGCGTTCATACCGCACTCACAGCTGCTACTTGCGTCGCAGCACACCACTCCCGCGACGATCGCCCGCTAGGCTCGCGAATCGGTATGGGGTCTGTTCTTTTGGTTGTGCGTCGTCTTGCCCAAAGAGAGCGGAAATTCAAAAGTTACTACTTGTAATGTTCACATATTCATTTTATTAGTAGAAGACAGGTCAAAAAAGCTGTAAAAATAAGTTTTTATCATTATACTGTTTAGTTACCGTTTCTCAATCACTAATTTGGTCATTTATTGAAATGTAATCCTGTATATACAACGTAATGACTTAATTAAAGAATAAAAAAATGTTTGGAACGTATCCAGAAATAAATTAAGATTGATACGACTGCATAATTTACAGGCAAAAACAAAACAATCATCTAATAATATCAGTAAAAACAATAATAACAATATTATATCCTCCTCACACGTCGACAATTTTATAATCTCACAGATACAAAGGGAATGCCGTATCAGTGTGGCGGAAGTGTGATCACGGAGCGCTACATATTAACGGCCGCACATTGTATTATTTTCGATTTGAAAAGGGTACGCCTCGGCGAGCATCGAATCAGTACAGATAGAGACTGCAAGTATTTTATGGGCCTGGAGTCATGTAATCCACCCGTTCAAGTATGTTCTATTTGCCAATTTAATTACATTTAACATTTTAGTTTTGTATTAAAAATAAAAATGTCACTTTATTTGTCAATTCAGATATAATTTTTGTCCTTTTACAGCTAAAACAAATCCCCACTTTAGTGACGTTAAAAACAGGCATCTGATTCTAAGTTAATTGCAAGCCGTGATTTCGGTTAAAGTTATGTTAAATAATTTTTCCAGTTCTATTTTTTTGTAATTTAAAATATTTAGGTTTAGTAATAATATAAGTTATTTGCAGTCATTTCAATTAATTTTTCATTCGAAATATTTTCATTTATACCTTCACAATATAGTAATCTGTCAAAATATTAAAATTACAGCAATTAAACATCGCAATGATTCTACTAAATATTGTATTGATATTTCTGACATTGTGTTTCCTCAATGAAAAACATTTTCCAGTAAACCCAAAATTCTATATGGCACTTAAAGCGTGTTTTTTTAGTTTTTTAAAATTAAAATTTGATTTCCTAAATGTTTAATTATGAAATTATTTATTGTTATCGGTTTTTGACACGTGCGAAATTCCAAATAATTCCGACATCTCAAAGTGCGTAAAAACTTGATTGCGAGATATTGTTACATAAAGCGTGTAAAAATGCCGGAAATATCATGTTACGGGTATTATTTACTATAACGTGTATATTTAAGTGAAATAAGCTCTGGCCGTTTTCTAAATGGTAAAGGAGGTTAAATAAGATGAGAGGCAGTTGGAGTTCTTCAATGCGGACTGAATGATAAAGTTCGCTATATTACATCTGAAACGCAATTGTATAGGCATAATGTTCAGTTTTGTTTATAGAGTGACGGGTGAAAATAGTTTTTGGCCGGTTGGCATTTATCAATATTATGATTTGGTATACTCGTCTTATGGTATTTTTGCTGCCGGTCGCACAGCTCAACCTGTCTTTATTCTCCTGAAAATACCTCGCCCGAAGTAAAGAGAAACCGATAACATAGTGTTCTTCTCTCCATTTGAGAATTACTTTCGCAATGTGAAGACGAACGTTACATTTAAGCGAGATTCTCTTTCTCTTTAAGAATTATATCATACAGTCTCATATTCTCTTAGCATCCCATATTCTTATTATGATTTTATATTTTCATGACTAACGTTAGAAAATGAAATACATTTGTATATTACGTCAAACGTAAAAAGAGGACTGACGTTTGTTAACGAAGAAATAATTTTGTTTATGAAAAGTTTTTGCCGACACAATTTTGCTTTCATGTAAAGAAAATCTACGAAATTCCCCTTGCGCAAAAAAGTATTCAGTATTTATTATATACATACAGGTAGATACTATTGTTTTTAGTTAGTGAAGCAGTAACGAAATGAAAATCGGTTATTGTCTACAATTATGAGGACGCAACAAAGTGATATGATTCAATCGGGCTGTAAAGCATGTTATATTGATTACGCTATAATAGCTCCGCTGGAACGTTTGTTTGTGAATTCATTGAAAGGGGTTGGGCGCTAAAAGGACGAATGCTAATGACTGCACGCTACATGTGATCACCCCGCACCGAGCCTTCGCCAACCCCTCGCCGCCGCGCCGCGCCGCAGCAATGTACTCCTTCGTGCAGAATGTCAGCGTAGATCGTGACAACATTTTGTAACTTGTAAATTATTCGCCCAGTACACTTGAACTCGATGAAACTTAATTACGTGAGAATTTTTAGTTTCATAACGATTTAAACGATGTTGTTCAAAAAGTTTTTAAACTTCGAACTGTATTTTGATTGCATTTTCAAAGAAATGGTTATCGGAGGCTATGGTCTACGGTATTATGATTTTTCTATAGAGAATTTTAAATATAACAACCAAGTTATTCGTTGTTTCGTTATATCTTCAACGATTTAGTCAGTTTTCAACAGAGACTTATTCTGACAGACCTCTTTTCTTTGACTTATCTCCGAAAAAAGAGTTATTCATTACTTTCCACAACATGACAACGTGTAATATTCTAACAAATTTCTGAAAAAATATTCTAATTATTGTTAAAAACTGTATCTAAACCTGTCTTTAAAGTTTTAAAATTCGCTGGAACATACGGAAAGGGAGATGTGGCCGAAAACTCTAGAAAAGTAAAGATTATATTAATGTAAAATAAATTTCCAGTGAATTTAAAAGCTATCAATTAAAACTTATAGCGTAATTCTGCTTTTAGAAGAAAAAGCTTGTCAAGTACATATCGAACTCGCAATATAATGTTTCCGTACATATTTTTTTTTCTTTTTTTGTGTTTATTTGCAATCAGTTCCAAACTATAAGCAGATTTGTTCTATGTCGTTTTATCATTTCCAAGGAGCTCCTCAGCAGGAGACACCTCATCCTTCACCATCTATCACCAATTATATCACGGTGTTTCAGTCGTTTATTGTAGGAGATGGTTGCTAACGCAGTAGCTAAATCATTTGGGTGGTTTTCCAGCCGTGTTTTATTTTTATGCCCTATTAATTTTAACTCCTCCTTAATTGTTGTTATTTTCAGAGCTTCGTGGATCTCTGTATTGGTGATGAACCATGGTGCATTGGAAATGGTTCTTAGCATACCATTTTGCAGTCTTTGCATTATGTTTAAATTGGAGTCGCAAGCACTTCCCCACAGTTGTGCACCATATGTCCATATTGGTTTCAGGATCATTTTGTATATCAGCAATTTATTGTCGATTGACAATTTAGAGTTGCGTACCATCAACCAGTAGATGTTTCTGAACCGCATGTTCAGCTCGTCTCGTTTTGATTTGATGAGCTTCTTCCAGGTCAACCTTCTGTCCAGATGCATACCGAGATATCGAACAGAGTCAGTCTGTGGCAGAACATTTTTTCCCAGTTTTACTGGAGCACAGCTTCCTTTCCTCAGCGTAAAAGTAACTTGTACCGATTTGGTTGTGCTGGCTTTGATTCTCCATTTCTGGATTCACTCGTTGACCTTATCGAGGCTTTTCTGCAAGACGGCAGATGCTACAATCGGATCTTTGTTGCTCGTGAGAATTGCAGTATCATCAGCAAAAGTAGCAGTAGTTACCTCTTTTGTTTCTGGGAGGTCTGAGGTGTAGATGGTATACAAGACAGGACCATGGAACTCACGCCATTACATCTTGGATAATTGACAGTTCTCCACCTTCTCTCACCTGGAAGATTCTGTTCGTGAGGTATGACTCCATCAACAAGTAGTAACTATGCGGTAAAGACGTTTTTATTTTATAGAGTAAGCCATACCTTATCGAAAGCTGCCTGGACATCTAAAAATACAGTGGAGCAGTATTCCTTTTTTTCGAAAGACTGTCAAATCTTATCACAGACTCGATGCACTTGTTCCACCGTAGAATGCTGTTATCTGAATCCAAACTGATATTTAGGTATCACCAGGTCTTTGTTGAGTATGGGTAATATTCTGCTCAGGAGGATTCTCTCAAACAACTTTGATAGCACAGGTAAGAGACTTATAGGTCTGTATGATGATGCGTCTTCCGGGGGCTTTCCTGGATTGTGTATCATTGTTACTATGGATACCTTCCATAGATTGGGAAAGCACTGTACTCGAAGCACTCCATTGAAGAGAATAACTAAAAACGCCAGTGCTTTCCTGGGAAGTTGCACGATAACTTCTTTTGTGATGAGATCGAATCCAGGGGCTTTTTATCTTGCAGTCCTTTTATAGCCCTCCTCAGTTCTTCAAATGTGACTGGTCTTAGCGAAATGGACAGCAAGACCTACTTGCTGCAGTGTACGTTAAACTTCATTTTCGAACTCCGCATTATTGCCTTCATTAGGAGTAAAGATGGCGTCCAGATGTTTTGGAAACATGTTAGCTTTTTCTTTGTTTGTCTTAGTCTAACCATTTTGGGTTTTAATGAGGCATTTATATTGCTGTGGCCTATTTAACGCCTTTCCATCCAGAGGGAGTATTTTGTTGTTTTTGTGGCAGTTAGACTTTCCAACTTATTTTGAAGTGTGGCACTATTTAAAGTGTCGATTGAATTTTTCAGCTCTATAATAGCTTTATTAAGTGCAGTCTTGTCACTTTTACATCTACTTTGGTGCCATATCCTGCGCAATCTTCTCTTCTCTAGTATTTTACGTTTTATTTCAATAGGTACGTTCCCAACAACTTGGTAACCTTTTTCTTTTTTAAGAGGAGTGTTAACCTTTTTGCATAAGGTTAGTAAAGTGTTGAGTCGCGTCATCTATCTCGTCGGGTGTTTTCAAGGAGACTTTCAATTCAATGCCTTCCTCAATGTATTCTCTGAACCCTTCCCAATCAGAGAGTTTATTGTACAGAGTATCAGGCCTCTCGTAGCAAATGATAGACGTACTAATAGTTAGGAGGACAGGGGTGTGGTCAGAACTACTGTCTAAACAAGATTCAGCCTTCATGTAATTTGTCGAAAGTCCCATTATTATGAAGAAGTCCAGCAAAACGGGTTTTTTATATAGATCTGTTGGCCAGTAGGCTGGTTCACCCGATGATATACAGTTGAGGTTATTTTCGTCAAGGCATAATTTTAGTTGTCTGCCTCTAGTTGTTGTTAGCCTTGAGCCCCAGTATGTATGTTTGACGTTCCAGTCACCACCAGTCACAAATCTTCCTCGCAATGTTGAAAAGTATTCTGCAAATTTTGTTTCACTAATTGTGTGCCTTGGTGGGCAGTAAATTGCCGACAGGTTCAGTTGACCACAGTTACCTTCCACCGCAACGGTGGTAGCCTGAATGTGGTTTGTCCTATACTCCGGTAGCACCTGATGTTTGATGGAATTTCTTATTACAAGGGCTGTTCCTGCATGCCCCGTTCCATCTGGATGTTTAGTTACATAGGTATTGCATCCTTTGATTTTGATTTCACTTTTATCTTCGGAAATCAGAACAAAATCAAGTTGGTTATTGTTTATAAAGAGTTCTAAGTCAGTTTTGTTTGGGGCAAGACCATTGATGTTCCAAGTGGCCACTCTTAGTGCAGTCAGTTTGATATTTTTTCAACAAGGGTGACTATGAGGCTCATAAAAGTGCTCATCTGTTGTAAGATCATGTCGAATTTTTCCGACTGTTTGATTAGTAGCTCTTCTATTTTAATGTTTATGCCAGTTGCAGTTGTTGGGTTAGTTTTTTTCTTTTTCAATATGTCAGAGTATAGTTGTTCTTGCATTTCTTCAGGATGTGATTGAGTAAAGCTGTTACTAAGGGAACAGCTTTAGTTGGCACCTCCTGTATTTTGCCCTTGAGTACTGGGTTTCTGCCATGCGTCTTTCTAGGATCTCCTAATAGACTTCGCAGCCTTTATAGTTGGCCGGACGTGCACCTTGGCAAAGAGCGCATTGTGCTGGTGTTTTACGGTCCTTCTTTGGGCAGTCTGCAGTTTTGTGTCCCTGGGCACACTTTACGCATCGGTAGGGTCTCATGCAATAGTTCTTGGAGTGGCCGTATTGTTGGCATCTTTGACATTGAGGCAATGTTGTTCTCTTTTTTGGATCTTCGATTGTTACAGATTGGTGGTAGATATTTTTAATATCTTTCACTGTTGTATTGTTAGCTCCAGGTTCGATGTTGACAAAGAATGTGGATGTTGGTTTTTTATCTGGTCCATATTTTGAGTTTATAATTTCACCATAGACTTTGTTTCCAGTCTCTTCAATTGCTTCAACGATTGCACTATGTGGAGTTGTGTAGTATAGGTTTTTTATAACTATTCTATAGCAACGTTGGTCTTTCAGGTTAAAAGTACATATATAGACACAATAGTATTTCTATTAAATTATTTTCAAATTTTATTTTTTATAACGTGAACACATTGACTACTCTATCTTTTACAGGCGTATAAACGTGAGACACATTTAAAAAATTATGCTAATCGCAATAGTTTTCGTGAAATCTTCTAGTCGAATTTCACCAATACATTTTTTTCGTAGTTCTTGGTTCAATAGTTCCAGAAATAAAGAAGGAATGGTATATTCTTTCATATTATTTGGAACATCTTTAAATATACAACTCAAAATTATAAAAATGTATTTTTTAATTGTAGCAAACTCTTTCTAATGGTACCCCAAATGATACCTGGAAATTAAAAGAAAATAAGTGCATTATTTACCTCTTTCCGATTGTCATACAAACATTTTAAAGAAGTTAACCACAGAAAGAGGTGTATTAATGTGCCAAATTTCAAGTTTCTACGACATAAAAGTTTTGATAAAATTGACTGTGAATCTATAAAGACGAGATTAAATTGCTCACTGTATCTTTCGTATACGTAAAACGTGGTGCATATTTTAAAAATTATGACATCCGGAATCATCGCTAAAGTTTTCCCACAAACTTTTCGTAGACTTCTTAAAACCCATATTTTCTCGTAATTTTAAGTTATAGAATAAGAATATTTTCGGAAATAAGTGGGAGGGGAACATATTTTTTTCGCGTATTTTTCAACATATCTCTGAGGATGTAATATCTAAAATTATTAAACAAATTTCCCTTTGAAATGATACCTCACACTATACAGAAATGAAATTTTTTGGAAAAATTTAATTCCCTCACCGGGCTCTAAAATTTCCAAATTGATATTTTCCAAACTGATAGTTTCTGAAAAAAAGAACGTTTGTGGCGGACGAATGGATAGACACCTGAGTGATGTTATAAGGGTTCCGATTTTGCTTTTGAGGTACGGAACTCCGAAAATTGATTTTGCGTCTCGTAAATTGCACTATTAATTACAAAACAATATAGACCTTTATTTATATTTTTGTTAGTGCCTTACTAATCTATTTCATTTTTTAATTCAGCGTTTTATCATTTATTTTTCATTTTTCTCATAAATGCATGCTATATGTCTAAAGTTTTTATTTTGGAAAATAAGTTATGTGTGCCAAATAAATAAAGCTTATGACACAATAACACATAATTTAATGTTAATTAAACGGTATCATGATGAATATAATAAGTAATAGCATAATAAGTCATGCAAACGGTACCAAGAATTTTAATTTTGATATGGCATCGCCTTGAAATTCGTAATTCGTATTCGAAAATCGCCTTGAATTACGCAAGCACAGAAAATAGTTTTTTAAATGTTTATTAACACGTATTAGTTTCCAAAGGGCCGCAGTTATTCATGATATCCTACCTTTATGTATACACATAAAGGTGATTAAAAAGTTTTAAAATGTTCATATAATGTTTTATTTTTTATAATACAACCAAATTTGTTTTTCAAAATACGTCTATATGTAATTTCAGGAATTTGAAATAGAAGAAACTATTACACACCCATCGTACCGGCGTTCCACTCACAATGCGGATATTGCACTGATTAGACTCAAAGGAAGCATCGATTTTTCCCAAGGTAAACATTTTCCAATAACACGTTTATATACATTTTAAGATTACTGCTTCTCTTATATCACTACTTGATTACGGAAATGTATTACACAGATCTTAGTGATAATCCTCTTAAAAAAATAGAATGTCTTCAAAATCTGGGCATCTTCTACGTTTTAGTTGCAAAAAATATGATCACAGAACACGACTTAAATGGACGGAAGTTCGGACCAGCACAATCCGCATATTCTTACACTTGTTTATAATATTTTGTTTAATCCATCTTACCCGAGATATCTTAGAAGCAGATTTAATTGCTTGTCTGCTCAAAGCATAGGACTAGGATAATATAACCAACTCCGTCTCCTTTATCCCAAACATGCAACCATCTCATACGAAATGTTCTTCTCTGACAAAGTTAGCAAATTTTGGAATCAACCGTATCCGGATACCAGGAACTCGTCCCCTATAAATGTTCTCAAACGCCGTTTCAAAACTCCTTCCTCTCATTATCTCCTAGTCCTGACCTTCCTTAATTCTATTTTGTTCCCCTTTCCTTAACTACGTAGCGGAACAAAATAGAATTACGAATATTTTGTACGAATTATTTATTATTTTATTTGTGTTTAGTCTCGTTTATTTATTCTTTACTTTTTAGTATCATATTGATTTGTAAATAGTGTAATAGAATATATTTATGAATATTCCGCATAGTCTCCCACATCACTAAATACTCGAAATAAAGTATTTCGGTTGACTGGAAGGTATTGTTCATGTAGAAATAAGCTCAGCCACGTGTCTGTATATACATAATAACATAATAAGAATGTATTGTACTAAATATTTTATTTTTACGTCAAGTAAATTTTGTTGCTGTAAAACATTATTAATGAGAGATTCTTGAACGAAAACAACTCGCGAAATGAAATTGCATAGTAATATAAACACTTATTTATTAGTTATTGGGGTTCAAAGTTATAAGTGACGTTTGAGTTTAAATAGGTCAATTAAAAATGGTGGCAAAATATTTGAAAGAAACATGATATACATGTCTAGAATTTAAAAGAATCTATGTAAAGGATCATATTTGTGTCGGTTTTAATGTTTTATATTAAAAATTATACCAGAATATAAGAAAAAGTTAAACATATAATTCAGAAAATATACACTTAAAATATTTCCCTAAAAAGTAATACGGTAATTTTTCATGGAAAGCTATTTGATATTACACATGTACATAAAATATAACCTTTATCGAGGTGAAACGGTATTAGATGGTGATATTAATTCAAAAATTTACGAAAATATTTAAAAAAATAAATAAATGAACACAATTTTTAGAGCTTTTTGGATACCCCTTAAAAAGTAAAATGGGGTAAACATTTTTAAAGAAAAAAAATATTAGATGTTTCCATTTGAAAATTTGTAAAAATACTCTAAAATAAAGAAATGAACACAAATTTTAATGTTTTTAAAATCAACCCCTAAGGTTGTGACATGAAAGAATAAATTTTTAATCAACTAAAATTGTCAGGCTATTCCATAAATTTGGGACGAAGATTCTTTGAACAATGTAGGCTGCTGCTGAGGAGTGATTTTTTTCAATGTTTAACCCCTGCAGGAAAGAAATAAAGAGTTAAAAATTATACATTTTACTTACATATTAATTCGAACATGTTATGATTTAACATAATACTTACATCTTAATTCGAAACTTTGTAAAAATAAAAACTTTTAACCCTCATTTCACCCCCCACGAGTTTTGTTCAAAAAACTGTGAAACATGTATTTGAATACTTATTTTAGAGTATAAGCGAAAGTGACTTTAGAGTATAAGCGAAAGTGAGTTTTAACTACATATTTTTAATTGTTGTTTGAAAAAAATCGTTGTAACTATATTGAAAATTTATTAAACTCAGTATTTCTAACATAACAGAAAGAAATGTAATTTTGGTTAGTTCGTTGGCTTCAGGGATTGAATTTTGTAATATTCCTGCTTAGTTGCTGTCTAAATAATTTAGGAATGTGAAATACATAAACAATGAATAAAAAATATTGTTATAAATAATAAAAATTAGCAACCTAATTTGTAATACACGAACACAAGTGTTAGATATGCCTATTTGAAAAAAAAAACATATCTGCCTACTATATGCATGCGTGACATGTCATGAAGCGATGATTGTGCTACAAGTATTAAATAAATGCGGGGTATGATTGGCCCTGTGAACTTAGCTAAATAAATCCCGTATAATTTATGCAACAAGTTTGTACGTCTTTCTCTGAATAATTATTTTCCTTTCGATATTAACGGTCCTGTTAATCCTATAGCCTCGAAGCTGCAAATTTGAGGACCCAGATACTAAATTACCTAACAGATCTTCCATAAAATACGCCCAAAAGCTCATTTCATTACCACTCCCTAAGACTTTGTTGAATTAATCTTTCGTCTTTACATGCGAGGGTATAGTCGACATCCGTCCCTGATTCTCGAATGCAAGCGCGCCTGTAAATGGCAGTGAAAGGTTAAATATTAATATACATAAACATTAGCAAACGCAGTTTCATTAAAATTCGTCAACAAGTTTTCTGTGATGCGTATAGAGATTGATAGAACGACAAATAAAAATTTTGAAAGTTGTTTTTGTGGCTTTTAGTAATTTTGTTTTGTGGATTGAAAATAGTAATTATTTCGTAGATAGTAAATATACCTAGTTCTGTAAAATTTGCCTTTTTAAAAATTATCTACCTGAAAAGTATCTTTTGTGGAAAATTCGGAGTCCTGAATTTCGATATGATATTCATTCCTATTATTGTAAGTTTTTTATATACAGGAATGATAAAAAAATAACATTTTTACTTTAAAATAGGTTTTGATGCTAAAATAAAAAAAAATATTACAAAAAAATATTAAACCAATTTTACTGACATTGGTTTTTAAAATATTACAATAAACCTAAATGACTAAATAAGTATATCACAAATCCTTGCAATATTTCTTTAAAATTTATTTGAAGCTCTTTTTAAGACTTTAGCTTATGTTCATTAGTTGCTTCTTAGCCCTTCAATATCAAACAGTACACAATCATACTAATATCACACTTGCCACGAAATAGTTGTTTCATTACCTTTGTGTTGTTTTGTTCGTATATTTTGACATTTTTATAAAGTCTTCACCCACGTTCTTCACTAAAACCCCCAAAGTTTTCCAAAAAGTAATTCAAGTATTGTATCCCAATTTTCTAACAGTTTTCAGTATATTTTCTTTTCTTCTTCATTCATTGCAGCTTCGAAATCCTTATCTTTCTTAAATCTTCGAATATCTGGGCCTTCAAAAAATTTTTACTACAGCTTGCCTCTGATAATTGGAAAAATTTAAAAAATATTTTTCAGGCCCTGATATTTAAAATACTCACCTCGGTTCGTTAGTAACTTTAGAAATAACTTCATTAACTTCTATGAAATAGCGAACGGATTTTTTTCAGAACAATAATGTTTTCTGTAATTTTATGTGACTAAATAATTCTGACTCGGAAATTCTGAAAACAAATAATTATCCGTCTTTGCTTTCGTGAAATAACAAATCACTATTATCTTTAGATCTTTTACTTTGAACTTTAACATTTTCAAAACAGGAAAATACGGCCACGGAAATGATGGTGTCATAAGGGGCAGACTATATTGTTGATTGAATAGTGGAATGCTTAACTTCTTTTTTTATTTTTTTGGTTGAATTCTGACATATTACAGCAGTATTATTAAGAAATTATCTTTAATAATAATGACTGCAACGTTTAATATTATCAATTATTATATATACTGGAGATGAGCAATATTCAAACGAATCCTTGCTTACTGTTAGTGGCTTCATATAATAATTATATACACACATATATATATATATATATATATATATATATATTATATATATATATATATATATATATATATATATATATATATATTCGTTAAAAAGATTTACAACAAAAAAAAAGAATAATTGTAACAGTCGTCACAACAATTTCTTGGTTCCTTCAAGATCGTTGAAGTGCCGAATTGAAATTTTCCTTTCTTTCTCTTAAACCACAAATGTAGTTTTTCTACACGAATTGAGCACACCTGAAAAGTAATCCATGACTTCTTCATATTTGTGGTATTAATTTCAAAATAAGCGTGATAGATATTTAAAAAAAACTTCATAGTTTTTTTCCGGTGAATTCTCTACAAATATGACATTTTCATTTTCATAGCATTTTATATAACATTTTATATTACATTTTTATATAGCATTTTCTAGTGAATCATTACCATTTCTTTAACTTGAAGCCGACTTGAATAAATTCGTAAAAGAAAATGAATTCAATTTTATAACGTTCTAATATTGAATGCTATTTCCATTCAAAAACTTTCGATTTTATTGGATTCAAGAAGTAAACCAGTTCTCTCAAATGAAGTATATATGTATATATATATATATATATATATATATAGATATATATATATATATATATATATATATATATATATATATATATTTATATATAATTCAATTTCAATTCTTTAATCATTGCTTATCGAAAAAAAAACAAAACAAATTAATGATATCATTATCTATATTTTGTTAATATTTTCCCTAATTTCAGATCTTTAACTTATGATTTAAACGTGTTTTGCATTTATATTGACGCGAAATTTTTTTAATTTTTTGAACTGGTTGTAATAGATTACTAATAGTCAAAAATGTATGGGTATGTGTATATATGTACGGAGGAGAACATTGCAATAGTCATGCCAATTTTGAAACTTAATTTTATGTTCCTTCATGATTTAACGGCGCAATTAGTTGCTATTTTATTGATGTATGTGCGAATTGTTGTGCGTAGGGTTGGAGTACTAGCAATTAACTATCATTCAGCTGTGAATATAGCTGTCCGGTAAAGTCCCGTTATAACTACAAAAAATTTCCTTTGGTTTGAAATATATTTTGAAAATCATAAATCAGAAGATTTAAATTAATTTTGCTTAAAAGTTTATAAAGTAGGACAATGCAATTAATAATTACTTATGCATTGGTGAATTTTGTGAAATTTTAAATCAACACGAACAAATAATTTCCATTTGTAAGTATTAAATAAAGAAACAAAACGAGGATTTATATATTTTTTACCATAATAACCCATAGACCAACTTCCGGGTCTATGGGTTATTCCCGGGGGGAATTTCATTTCTATAGACATTTCGTTTTTAATGAAGAATTTCCAAACATTTTTATATTTTTTTGTCTCAAAAATACATTTATCTGTTAAGTGGGCGTAATACATAGCGCTTCCAATATCTAGAGTTACACTTACTTGGTGTTTATTTGATACTTTGATATTGATAAAGTGCAATTTTTCATTTTATTGCATTTTTTTATAAAACTTGCATTCAAAAGTCATACACCTACCTAATTATGAAGAAGTAAGTAACTTAACGTTAGCTACACTTTGAAATTGTTGATATTTATTAAAACCTTAACGGTCTTTCGGTAGAATATTTGAGCCCATTTGGGTTTTAGTGAAGAAAACCAAAGATCGTGTAGGGCTGGAGTACTAACGCAACGACAAACACAGAGAGACTCAAAACAAATTGAATATAATTCCTACGATTATAAACAATTCTAGGATTAAAATGACTTTTGTTGTGTTGTAAAAATTTTCTAAGCGTATCTACATCTCTTTAATTGCTCACTGTTTTTTTTTTCTGAGATGATAATATAATATTCTTGCAGGAATTGTGAAGCCGGTCTGTTTACCTCTATATAATAACTTGAGGAATTTAAATCTCAGTTCAAAAAACTTGACCGTGATCGGTTGGGGTATTACGGAGCACAACAAGCAGTCGGATGTACTGCTCAAGGTGGCCGTCGAGGTACTCGACAATGGGAAATGTAAAGAAAAATATGGGTTGGTATAAAAGTAACTCTTATTGTATATATTTAGTTAATTTTTTATTATTGAGGTATGTGTGACTGTATATTTATTTCGGATAACCTCAGGGGATTATAGGTTAAAATATGCTGCATACAGAAAAGTAAAATAGAATAATATTTTATTTTTACTTAGTAATATCTGAATACCAGCATTAAACTTATATCTAGATAAATAGTGCTTCTCTAATTGATAGTAACCTAGAAGCATAGTAGTACTAGTTCCTGGAGAGTAAAAAGTAATATTCCGTTTCTCCAGGTTATACTTTGTTAGAAGATTTTGAAATGTAATTTTTATTTCAGATCAAGATATTTGAAACCGTACCTGGATGAAAACAAAATTTGTGCTGGCAAGGAAGGACAAGACTCTTGTAACGGGGATTCTGGCGGTCCCCTCATGTTCTTCGGAATATACGACGACAAGCTGCGCTACGTACAGCACGGGATTGTTAGTTACGGTTCCGTTTTATGTGGCATCGATTTACCTGGTGTTTATACCCGGGTTTCAAAATATATGAAGTGGATTTTGGACAATTTACGGCCATAATACTTCGTTTTTTCTGTTGAATATTAAATAATATGTTATGTACCGTATCTGTTAAAAAAAATAACTGAATTGATATTACAAATCTGGATGTAATTTATTATTCACTAATTTTATACACATAGGTAATTACTATAGATTTATTATTTATTTACTGTGAGTTACTATAAATTTAGGATATTATAAATTAATTTTATACGCATAGATATGCCACTTTCAATTACTGAGTTCTTTGAGGCGGGCGATTTTAATCACATGTCTATTATGGAGACAACCTATATATATATATATATATATATATGTTACACAAAAAATATTACCGTAATCTATACGAGTGAATCAGAATAGGGGTTGTAACAAAGTAAAAAGAAGGTTTCCACCTTCTTTTTAGCATCAGATTGACTCGTACGTAATGCAAAAATTGTACTAAAAATGGTATTAAGATTTTGATTAAATTATTATTTCGGGATATTTTACTTTATTTTAATGGAATTAAAATGTATAAATAAATTTCTGTTTAATCTTATGGACTATCATTAATTACATTGAACTATCAGTGACGATTTCACTTTTACACCGGTAAACTTAAAAAGTTGGTTGTTAAGTTGGTTTCCATTTTAATTTAATATCTGGTTATGTTTAAAGTATGCACCACGAATATTTGTTACCTTATGTTTATTTATTAAAAATAATGAACTGGTAAGTACGTGCCGCGTTCGCAGTACGAGAGTTCTGTACGTACTTACGTGTATATATATATATATATATATATATATATATATATATATATATATATATGTAATTATAGGCATGTCAATATTATTTATCATATATTCATATTCCCTAGTATATCTCACACGTATTAAACGTGTAAAAATATCGGGAATTTCTTAAAAAATTACATAGGAGAATCTTAATAGTTTTTCTGAAATTTTATTTTTAGTTTCTATCAAATTTATTTATAATTTTAGGTTCTGCAGTTTTTGGGATACGGGACGTGAATATATTTAGTTTTACTTATTTCTGAGAGTACACTACTTAAAATTTTAAAAAAATAAAATGTTTGGGCTGATATAATATTTCAATATGCCAAAATTTAAGTGTCTATGTCAAAAGATTCCTGACAAAATGACAGACAGAGAGACACGTGAGTGGTTTTACAAAGATCATTCCTTTTGAGATGTAAAACCCCAAAATTACTAAAACAGAAACCAATTAACTTTATTTTGAATCCTTATCCTAGTAAATTGATGCGACTTAAACAAAACTACAAGATATACCACACTTATCCATAGATCCAAATATTGGATTACAACGTTATTTTAATATTTAAAATTTGCATCTATAATAATAGACGAGATATTTCTTATCAAACGTTGATTTTATAGGTTATTCACTCACTCACTCATCACTGATGGATCGGCATAATCTATGGGTCACTTCCAAAAGACCTAAAACCTTGATGTTTATAACATGTACACTGTTTAGAGTACCGATGAAGGGAAAGTCCGGAAATGGTTAAAAAGCAATAAGGAAAAGGTTTATATCGGCAAACTTATCAAGTTGCATTCATGTGTAATATACCTGCATTTTAATGACAGCGCTAATTTTAGAAATGAATAAGTAAACTAGGTATTTACGTATTTATGATTACAGATTTGCTTAATATTTCTTTTTGACGTGGATGGCCCTGACTCCTTTTTTCACTCGTTATGTTTTTCTTTCATATTACTACATACGATCGATTTCTTTACATACCCCCATCTCCTTTTTACTCGTCACATTTTACAACTACGATATTAATTTCAATTCAACAATTAACAGTTTGGGTTCAAACACAAATTTTAATTTGTCAGTGGATAATTGAAGACTTAATGATATTAAATGATTTGGTTTTAATGCCTAAAACTACTTTTGTTTC
Source organism: Druceiella hillmani (assembly GCA_039881145.1). Classification (NCBI taxonomy): domain Eukaryota; kingdom Metazoa; phylum Arthropoda; class Insecta; order Lepidoptera; family Hepialidae; genus Druceiella; species Druceiella hillmani. The sequence continues at coordinate 26,684,440 of JAYKKI010000010.1, forward strand.
ATTGAATGGAATTTAATAATAAAGTTTTAATAAAGTGTTTTATCGAAAAAGACAAGCCAAGTTTTTGGATATGTATACATGAACCTAATAATAATTAAATTTGTAATACTCATAAAACCGTGTAAACTGTCTGCTGATCGAATTCGACCAACGGATAATGTTATTGAAAAAGAACTTATTAGTACCAAAATACATGTTTGTCCAGGAGGCGATAATTGTTAAATTTTCATAAATCACCGCTGTGATGGACAGAAAAAGGCAAAGGTACGCTGTCGACAAGATATTTAATTACTTAAAGCCAAGTTGTATTGTTCGCTGGGACAATAGGATAACAGTTTGCCTATGTCGGCTGGAGTTTAATGGTCGGATAAAGTAATTCTATTGAGTGGGGTTAGTGAGGATTTTTTTAGACACATTGCCTGTCGATATGAGGTTTTTACATTTTGTCAAGCCTATGGCATTATATCGTGCAGGTAATATTACTTATATAGGACAAACCACTTATTAGGCCAAGTGACCAGGATTGCCAAAGGGCGTGCCACTCCTCAGAGATGCACCATCTAAGGGCCCGTATTAAGAAAACGGGCAAAATATCAATTGGATCTACTACAACTTCGAGTATTTGAGGATAAAACATAAAATGTAATATAAATGAAAGATTCTAGTTTTTTTTCATATTTACACTGCAATAAAATTCACAAGTTCATGAAGATGTCCAAAAATACCTTTTCTATTTCTCTAATCAAAACTTTATTTATACAGATATCTGGAGGCGTTTCATTACTAAAAAAGTATGTAAGTCACAAATGAATAAATTTTATAAAATTTTCCTTAAGTTTATATGTAATTCACGAAACATTTCTGAATCTTTAAATAAATTTATACAGATAAGCTGCTACACAAAACTATATATATAGAATTAATGTATGAAGATATGAAAACTACACTGAAATTTGTAGGTAGCTTTTCGACCGTTAGAATTCAAACAGAGCGTTATTTCAGGATATTCAGACCTCTGTTAGATTTTCGTGACTTTACGTTGTGTACGATTCCTTTTACTAAGCACCCGCAATATTATTCACTCTGCTATTTACGCATGGTAACATTTTGAAATGGTATCTCCTATTATTTTATGGCAAAAGGCTTATGTAATATAGTTAATCGTATTTAAAAAAAATTAATGTGAGTTAAGTTTGATCTATAATTTGCTCAAACACAAATCATGCACATACACATACACCTACACATACACATACACACACACACACACACACACACATTTACACGTACCCGTACCCATGCACACACATACACATATCCATAAACATACAGATTGAAATACATATACATATACACACACACGCACACATACACACACACACTCGTTCACGGCAGTGGTGATACTTCTACCGGGCGCGTCTCCTCGTGCAGATAGGAGGATGCACACTGAGGTTGGTAGGAGTGAAATAATATAGCTCCCGTGGACAAAACACCCCAACTCAAGATGTCAAGATACCGTGCCGATGACTGCATGGCGTCGAGGAAACGGCATCGCAAATGATTCTCCTGGGGCATCAGGTCCTACCTCAGATATATATAGTGGCCTTGCTGCAGCAACCGGGGCTCTGCTGGAGTAGACTGATATTTCCCTAGGTACTCGTGGGAACAGTATCTCCATACTGTTCCCATGAGTTCCCACACAGATGTTTAATAATAAAAATAAAAAACAAACTGGCGTGGGAAAAGGAGTTGACAACGGGTATCAAGCCCAGCATGCGGCATTGGACGCAAGTGCTGAAATGAAGAGGACGAAAGCTTGGGAGCGTCTCGAAAATCTTATTGATGAGCTGCAAGAGTACGCCCAACCGAGACCAAATGTCGACAAAGAGATAAAGGCCAAGTCAACCAGTATAGGTAATGCCTTCAGGAGATGACTACTATTGTAAAATGAGATGCGAGCCAAACAACAAGGCTCCCCTCGTTGAGTGCCAAAAGGTACACCAACACTATAGTATAGAAATACACCAACAATAACACGTACACAGACCGCTACTGAGATGATGGAAATTAACACCGGGGACGATGGGGATAGGGACTCGGTCACGGAGGAGAAGCGTAACACCACGTCGGCCAAAAGGAAGCAACGGCCGTCTCCGGGTCCGGGCGAAAAACAAAGGAAGAGAAAGAAGGACTGCGGACTAATTGAGCTCTCCAAGAAGGTAATTTAGCATGCCAACAACACGAAGGAGGCAACGGACTGGCAGCTGGTTTAAACCAAGCAGGACAAGAAGACAAAGCGCGAGATGCAGCCTTAAATGCAGCTTTCAAAGCTGCCTAAGCCGAAGATGACGAGAAGACCAGTAACCAGACCCAATGCATTTATTGTCTACCCGAAGGAGAAGGAGAAGTATGCTGAGAAACTTACTCGGGCAAAGAAGGGCGTCCCGGATAAGCAGGTCCGCTATACAGTAGATAAGATTCGTCGGCCAACTACTACCGACCTGCTGATCACACTCACCAAGGAGAACACCGATAGAGATCAGGGATTGCAGATAACTATTGCTGACCTCCTCAAAGATAGTGCTAAGGTCATCAGTAAGGGGCTACAAGAAGACATTGAGATGTTATAACAAGAGAGACGTCCTTGAAGATCTTGACGATGTTATAACAAGAGAGGACGTCCTTGCAGCCATGCAATTGTCAGCTGGAGAGGAATATTAAATATCACCAGATGCGATCAGATCAGTGCGTAAAGCCTACAGATGTACCCAGAGTGCCTTGGTGACGCTGGCAGTGCCAACAGCAAAGAAGGTACTCGGTGATCATGGCAAAATTAAGATCGGCTGGGTTAATTGTCAGATTAAAGTAGTCGAGAGACCAACAAAATGTTTTAGGTGCTGGCATTATGGTCATCTTCCCACTCAATGTAAGAATGAGATATACGTGTGTGTGGAGAAGAAGGCCGCTAACTGTAAAAAAGAAGCTCGAGGTGCCCTGTGTGTTGAAAATGGCATCAAAGAGAACTGTACACACCAAGCTGGCTCTAGCAGATGCCCGACCTTCAAAGAGGCACTCCATTAGATCCAGAAGAACCAAAAATAAAACATTTTAACCATTGTGAGGCCACGCATGATCTGCTCATGCAGACCGTGCGTGAACTAAAGACGGATTTATAACGGAAATATATATTGGAGTGCGGATAACACCGCAAACACAGGAGGTAGCGGATAACACCGATAAGGCCGTCATTTGATCTTGCGGCAAACTCCCTGTTCAGAGTGTAGTAATAACAGAGAGGCCAGCTTTGTCGTGGCTAAGCTAGAAGGCATCCACTTTTACAGCTGCTAGGTTCTACCCAGTCTTCCACTTGATTAGTAGTTTCAAATTGAGACAATTGGTTGGAAGTTGCAGTCATTTGACCCTACTACCTTCACAGCGGCTCTGGATGGCGACCCAATCATCGCGGGAGATGCTGAAAGATGACAGTGGAGTTAATGAAGCGAGTATTGGATGCCTGCTGTGCAAATATGCCCCCACAACGCGGCATAAATCATCGTATATTGGTACACTGGTGGGACGATCACATAGGTGCCCTACGTAAAGAGTACCTCAAAACAAGAAGAGCATCTTAGCGCTGGAGACGCTACACAGAGGATGCGCACAGGACAGGTATTACTCTATGGAACTGATGGCAGAGTACAAGAGGGTACGTCGGAAACTGAACAAAGTAATCAAGGATAGTAAACGACAATGCTGGAAAGGGCTTATCGACGAGGTGGACATGGACCCGTGGGGCAGACCGTATAAGACTGTGATTATACATCTAAAGAACCAGCTGATGCCGACGCCTACGTGTCCCAAACTCCTAGAGAAGATCATCACTGTGTTGTTTCCGCGACAAAGCAAAGCACATTATCTGACAGAACAGTTCGAAATTGAGGAAATCCCGCCGATCAGCAACGACCAACTGATGGAGGCATGTAACAGAGTGGGGAATACCTAAGCTCCAGGCTTGGATGGAATCCCAAACATTGCTTTGAAGGCAGCCATCAAGGCACCGCCGGAACTATTCTTGGAGGTGTACAACACATATTTTAGAGAAGGTATATTACCTCATAAATGAGAGCGACAGAGGCTAGTACTACCCAAGGGGAAGAAAACACCGGACGATCGCTCTGCATGCTGGACACAACTGGCAAGGTATTGGAACGAATAATTCACCAATGGATTGAAGTAGTGGTTGATCCGCTGCTGGCCAGCAACTAATATGGCTTCCGGAAAGGGCGATCAACACAGGATGCGATAAATTTTGTTGTCAATAAAGCCAAGAACGCAATCGCAGGGACTATATGAAGAGAAGGCACAAATAAATACTGCTTGATGGCCACGCTCGACATCAAGAATGCCTTCAACTCAACAAATTGGGATTGTATTATATGAGATGAACGTACCATCTCACCTTCAGAAGATGGTAGCAAGCCACCTCACTAATAGACTGCTGAAGTATGACACGAAGACAGGGCCGAAGAAATATAACATCACTGATGGAGTGCCTCAGGGCTCGGTACTCGGTACTTGTACCGTCGTACATGATGTCCACTCTTGTGGATCATCATGTACGACGGGCTCCTGAAAGTAGCAATGCCAAGAGATGTTAATCTCGTGGCATATCGTCGATCGATCATCGCGAAGCACCTCGAGGTGATAGAATTCGCATTTGATATTATCTTCAAGAGAATCAGTAGGTGGACGAACACACTTAACTTTGAACTGGCGGAGCACAAGACGGAGGCGGGACTTATTAGCAGTAGAAAGCAGATGGAGACTGTCACATTGAGAGTGGGTGAACATGAAATCACATCAACCGTTATACGGTATCTGGGGTAACGATTGACGTCCCACTCAGCTTCAACAGGTGGATCATGGCTAATGTTGGGGGCCCAAAACAAAGTAGAAGGAAAGTAGAAGGGTTGTCGTCAGTGGTCATGCCGGTATTCACAAACGGAATATCCGTTTGGGCTGATATCCTCAGAATCCACGCTTCACGAATAGCTTTGGTATATCGCCTGAGTACCTTGAGAGTTTCCAGCGCTTTCAGAACAGTGTCAGAAAACGCGGTACTCATTATCGCCGGGATGCTGCTGATTGAAGTATTGGCCGAAGAACGAAGAGGGCTTAATCGGCGAAAAGGGTCAACAACTACATTGAGCCCCGATGAACTCAGAGTGGATGAACGGAAAAATAGCATATGTCGATGGCAAATACTTTGGGGTAACGGGGCTTAACGGGCAGGTTGACGTACCATCTTATACCAAAAGTGGATGCCTGGCTGAGCTTAAATCAAGGTGAAATCAACTATCACCTAACGCAGATGCACACAGGACATGGTTGCTTTCGGATATACCTTCATCGCTTCAAACATGAAAATTCCCCAGAGTGCCCGTCCTGCCCCGGAGTCAGTGAAGATGTGGAGCACGTACATTTTGTACGCCCCCGATACAAATCTTGCGCGATATTCTAGAAGAAAACAGAAAGTTCAATCACCTAGTAGGAGCTATGCTTTCATCGAAGGCAGCTTGGGACGCGAATAGTACATTCGCGACGGAAGTCCTTCAGGACCTTCGTTGCACGGAAAGGAAGCGTGTAAAAATAAAAAAAAATAGCGATTAAAAGGAGTGACTTCGAATAAAAGAAGGAAGAATAACAGCTAGATCCTCCCCCCGTGACGTAATGCCTAACGCCGGTTCCGCGGGAGAAACAGAGGCCAGAGACAGAGGAGGTTTTTAGTCCATATGGGTACATCCATCTCCATCTGAGTTCGACATATCCAGGCAGACCATATAGACCTGATGATACGTAACAGTATTTTCCTACTTCTGTAATAACGAAACACACACACACGAATGCACACATACAAATACACACACACATGCACATACACATACACTTACATACACATACACACACACACATGCACATACACATACATACATTCATACATACATGCACACACACACACACACACGCGCCTACATACACATACACATTCACATACACATACGTATACACATACACTTACACACACACAAACACATACACAGACCCATACACAAACAAAAACACACATATACACACACACACGCAAACACATGTACACGGACACACATCCAAAACGGATATGCACACAGACACCCAGGCGCGAACACACGGGCACACAGGCACACACGCACACACCCACACGCACAAACGTGCGTTTGTACACACACTCGCAAACACGCAGGCACGCACGCAGGCACGCACACACGCACGCACGTATGCATGTCCGCAAACACTCACATACATACAATGTAAACGGAAGTATAAATTTTAAGGAAGATATAGTTTTCATTTTCAGGATCAAATATTGTGCTTTACTCATATTACATAAATAGCCATGATTAAATAGAATCAATTTATTTCAAATTTATTACATAGCTATTTTACAGTAATATTAAAAAAATATAAATTGTCTGTTAGAGTCCTAAGAAAAATACAATTGATAAACTCGTGGTAGCAGACAGGTAACTGACCCCGGGTAACTACATAGAAAATAAGCAGCGTACCAAAAGCTAGAAGTAGGAAAGAATGTACATGCAAACGTGGGCGCAGGTGTAGAAATAGGCATGGATGAAGTTTCAGATGTAAGTGTAGGTGTAAATGTAGGCATGGACGTAGATTTGAAAGAACGCATGGGAGTGGAATTAGGCATGAATGCAGATTTAGTTTTTTGATGATATGGGCATCGATACAGATTTATGCAAATTTAGACGTAGGTCTACGTGTAGTCGGGTCGGGTCGAGTAGGGTCGAATCGAGTCGGGTCGGGTCGGGTCGGGTCTGGTCAGGTCGGGTCGGTTTAGGTTTGGTTAGGTTAGATTGTATTTCATCTTCTCTATCTGATTGATATTCTGGTTAATATTGCAATAAAACTAATATTTCTTGTACGCGGAAAGGCTGAGACATATTTCAATAAATACTAGAGCAAAAGTAATAATGTTGTCTTAAAGAAAACGTTTACAGTAATGAAAAAACAAGATTAAGGTGCTGACGTATGTGTTAAATTATTTGACAAAAGTTAAAATAAATAATGTTACCTACCCACATTAAAAATTGACTCATTTATTGAGCGGGTCAAAAGAAAATACGACTGATCTTTGCCGTTAAGTTTTATTTTTATTAATGTTTGAATAATCATATTAATATCAAAACACTTTTAATTTGAAATTAACTGAGTTTTATTAAAAATCAGGTCAAAATGAGGCATAAAAGTATACGAAGAAATAGCGCTGCAATGACCAGCAGTGCAAGATGAAACTTTTAGTCAAATGACCCACTTTGCTAGTTTTAAAATACGTTTTAACAAATCATTGCGTATTAAAGCACGACATCTGGTGATAAAATTAATGACCGTAATGGATCAAATACCGTGAAGTGCCTGGGAGACAAATGGTAGCCATAATGATAATAGTGTGTCCATATACTCCATTCTATTTCAAATTTGTGGACTTTTGGAAAATGTTATTAATTTAACCATAAGATTTAAGGATACATTTAATTTCATGTATATACATGATAATAATGCACATAAAGTAATGCTTTTTTCAAGTAAATGTGCTTTGTATTGAAATTTCAAGTTACAACATTTTGCTCTCTAGTATGTCAATATAATGAAACAAAGTCATTGTTATATTGTATTTCTTTGTATGTAATTGATTAATACACTTAAACACTTTAATTTAAAAACACGTTTTGTATAGTGCCAACACATTTATAAAACTCACACCTAACATGTCAGCCAACTGTCGGAAAACTTGTGCTGTTCTCTGGTTAATTAAATATACAACAGTCTCTATGTTGTTTCATGTTCTACATAATTTGTCTTGAACTTTGATTTATAAACTTTAAAATTTAATTCAAGGTAATAATAACGGTAAATGGTCGAGATACATATGAACCCAACAACACTGGTACCTATTGTCAGCGGCATTGAAGCAGTACGAAACCTCAACCAGTCTGGTACTTTCAAACAAGACATGCATACATTTGTGGGTATACCATGGAATTTCTCTATAAATTTTTATCTGTTGTTAACCACTTATGTTTTGTAAGTATATTAAATTAATTGAGTATTCAGCACATCTCAAACAAATGTTTGATTTCAAGAAACAAGCATTTACTGAACACATTTTTCATCTTTTATTAGCATTAATTGGGAGTGGGAACAATAAGATTACGAAACTATTTAGATTAAACTATTCACACTTAAACATGTTTCATAATGAATTCTTTATTTTTATATATGAAATACATAAATTTATTTTATTTATATATTAGTGAAGAAGGAGATAGACGAAAAGACCTACGATGAAAAGACGTACCTGAAAAGACACGTCTTTTCATCGTAGGTCTCATATTAAAGAAATAAAGTATAATTTTCAAAAAAGCTGGTATTCATCAGCAAGTCATCATCAGAAAAAAGGAAAAAAGGGGATATTAAATTTGTAACCAGTATCACCAAAAAAAAAAAAGCTATCTTCATAATGTATATTATATTTTAAACACCTGACGAATTTTGAATATATTTGGCGTTAATTTTGTAGAAATTAATTATTCACAATTAAATGAACCTACGTGATGTAGTATTATTTCTACTTTCTTTAATTTCTTTACCACGACCTAGGTTTAGTTGTATTACAACATCTTCAGGTGGGATATTAGCAAAGATGTTTGCTAATATCCCACCTGAAGATGTTATAATACACTTCAGGTGGGATTTTAGCAAACTTTGATTTATAAACTTTTACATCTTCAGGTTACATTACAACATCTTCAGTTGGGATATTAGCAAAGATCTTTACTAATATCCCACCTGAAGATGTTGTAATACAAAGAAACTTAAATTGTGGTAAAGAAATTAAAGAAAGTAGAAATAATACTACATCACGTAGTTTCATTTAATTGTGAACCTGACGAATTGTTAATAAGAAATAAAAATAACAAAAATCTAAAGAAAAACATAATATTTTTTTTAGAACAAATTACAAAAATCATCAATGTCAATTGTTTTTCTGAATGTGTAACCATTGCCTAAATTAATTAATAATTAAATTATTTGACGAATGTCAATAAATTAGTTTTGTTTTGCAACAAAGGACGTGTTTTCACTCCTTTCGCGTTTTAAGTGGCTTCTTTCGATGACCTTGTTGGTCCTGTGAGTTTCGTGGATTAATATATTACATCCATGTGTATAAAATGCAATAGGACACATTTTGTACTTGGTTTCCTCTTGTTAACTCACAACTTCCATAGAAATAGCATTTAGAAACTAATGTGAAAAATAATCTGATTTTTCAGGGAGTTTATTTGTTCATTTTCTCTACTTGTAGTACTAAGTGTGTCAATTTTATTCCTGTGACACATAGACCGAACACTATATGGACTTTTACCTGTCTCCTTTCGTTTTATACTAGCTGTACCCGTGACTTCTTGTATGCAAACCACTGAAAAATGTACCGATGCCATTTTTATAACTATATGGTTACTTACTTAAGCATTTATCCCTCGTAATATCACTCTACTGGGAAACTTCATTGTGCGGTAATAAGATACCCATAACTCGATTTATTAATGTACATATGGATATTAGAAATTTCTGCAATTATTATGAGTAGCTAGGTACTTCGTCTTTGCTATTGTACTGATGTAATCTAAATGAATTATTAAAAACATTAAATGCACCTATCTTCAGATTGAGAAAATCTATTGCGATCCGTGGTAAAATCGAAACTAAATGCCACTTCAGGCCTAATCTTATGTTTTTCTTGAAGTTCATATAAATTACGTCAATAGATTTCATGTTGCGCATGTACCAACTATAAACACGAAAAGACAAACTCTCAAAAATAATTTTAATGCATTCACTTATCCTTCAATTTATCTCTTCAATTATTTTTATGCAAATATTTTTAATATACTGATACAAAAAGTTTACAGTTTTATTATACGTATAGATTACAATACATATTATATTATGCGTACACACACACACAGTATTACCTACAGATTATATTATGCGTACAGATAATAAGACACAAAACAGCTTAGATGCAAATAAATAAATTTACTTCTAAACTTTCAGTAGGATTTAATAGTGAATATGAATCTAAAATTTCGTTCTGAATAACAGGAAGACAATGGTGCTAAATTACAATTAACATAATTGTATTTCTTTATAAACGTTTTTTGTTCAATTACAAATAAATATGTATAAAATATATTTCTCTTGCCATATTCAAACCGTAAACTGTTTATGCAAATAAATAAAATTCCAACCTCTGGGCAGGATTAAAATTAGAAATAAATAATGTAATGTAAAAGGTAAACTGCTTACATAGATTCCCATATCAGACCGATTTATTAACTTTATAGCTATACGTTTATCTATTAGCCATTGACTATTTACGTGCAAATAAATAAAATTTTAGTTTGAATTTCTGAGTAAATCTTACTCAGTAGTACACAAGCCTCCCGAAAATGAGTGAGGTATTTTTATTAAAGATCATAGGAAGACAATTTGTTAAATCATGTTTAATGCAATTATGTATTTATAATAGTATTATTTATCCTATTTAAAGGCAAATTGTTACACAAAAAAGTAACAAAAACCTTTGAATTACTAATCAATCGTATACAAACACAATTTATATACCAATTATTAATTGAATCGGTATGTATAAAGTAACTGTTTTTTTTCATATTCAGTATTTGATTTTTCCTTTGAACTAGAGGCTATTCATCATAGAACTATATAAATAAAATTAAGTTATCTATTCATTTTAAAAGAATAATCATAAAATAATATATGATTAAGAATAATAGTTATATACATAATAATATTAATAAGACGACTGTTTCTGTACATATTTAAATGGTAATATTGGCAGTGCCCAAAGCAAATATAGTTCCAATAGTAGACAAAATTACTATAATTCTGTGTCTATATTCGCTTAAAATAATTAAGACATTTCGAACGACTTAAAAAAAAGGAGAAAGTTCTCAATTCGTCACAATCCTTTTCGATGTATGTGTGTTAATAATTCTTCACTGTGTGGATCACTACGATAATTCTTTTTTATTTGAAAGAGTACAATACTAACCACGTCAGATGTGATGATAAGTTATGAAAATAAACAATGAACAACCTAATAGATATTAGGATTAGTAACAAACATCTTTAATCACAGGGGGATTACTTAATTCCTAATGGATTTAAGTAATCCACCTGTGATTAAAGATGTTTGCTACTAATAGTTGTGACTGCGCAAAATAACTATGCAATCGGGTCGGTTCACGTCAGATCGAGTCAGGTCGGGCCGGGGCGGGTCTCTGACCCTTTTGGGCCTTTTGGGCCCTTTTAGCCTTTTTGGTCCCTTTTGACCTTTTTGGGCCCTTCTGGGCCCTCTTCAGCTTTTTGAGCCCGTTTGGGCCTTTAAAACACTTTTGGGCACATTTGGGCCCTTTTGAGCCTTTTGGACACTTTGGAGTCCATTTGGGTCGTTTGGGCCCTTTAGAGCCCATTCGAGCCATTTTGGGTTTATGGACCCTTTTGGGCCTTTTTGGGCGAAATTGGCGAAAAAGGAAAAAATTGTCAAATTGGCCAAAATCACTGCAAGAAGCGTAAAAAAAATCTAAACTAACCTAACCTGCCCAACCTAACCTAACCCAACCTGGCCTAACCTAACTCAAGCTAACCTAACTAAACTAAACATAAAATGAACTAGCCTAGATTAATCGAAGCCAAGGAATAAGAATAGGCACATAATTGCAAAAAATTGCAAAAAAAGCAAAAAGTTTTGTTTTTAAAAAAAATTACCGAACATCGTAAAATGGCGAAATTAGCGAAAAAAGGCAAAAAGTCAAAAATTGTCAAATTGGTCGAATATAGGCAAAATAACTACAAGAAGCGTAAAGCCAATCTAAAGTAACCTAATCCGACCTAACCAAAGCTAACCTAACCTAACTTAACATAAACTAACTTAGCATAGATTAATCGAAGCTAAAGAAAACTCAAAATTAAAAAATTGTTAAATTGTTTAAATATGCACAAAACGGGTCGGGCCGGGTCGGGTCGGGTCGGGTCGGGTCGGGTCGGGTCCGGTCGGGTCGGGTCGGGTCGGGTCGGGTCCGGTCGGGTCGGGTCGGGTCCGGTCGGGTCCGGTCGGGTCCGGTCGGGTCCGGTCGGGTCCGGTCGGGTCCGGTCGGGTCCGGTCGGGTCAGGTCGGGTCAGGTCGGGTCAGGTCGGGTCAGGTCGGGTCAGGTCGGGTCAGGTCGGGTCAGGTCGGGTCAGGTCGGGTCAGGTCGGGTCAGGTCGGGTCAGGTCGGGTCAGGTCGGGTCAGGTCGGGTCAGGTCGGGTCAGGTCGGGTCAGGTCGGGTCAGGTCGGGTCAGGTCGGGTCAGGTCGGGTCAGGTCGGGTCAGGTCGGGTCAGGTCGGGTCAGGTCGGGTCAGGTCGGGTCAGGTCGGGTCAGGTCGGGTCAGGTCGGGTCAGGTCGGGTCAGGTCGGGTCAGGTCGGGTCAGGTCGGGTCAGGTCGGGTCAGGTCGGGTCAGGTCGGGTCAGGTCGGGTCAGGTCGGGTCAGGTCGGGTCAGGTCGGGTCAGGTCGGGTCAGGTCGGGTCAGGTCGGGTCAGGTCGGGTCAGGTCGGGTCAGGTCGGGTCAGGTCGGGTCAGGTCGGGTCAGGTCGGGTCAGGTCGGGTCAGGTCGGGTCAGGTCGGGTCAGGTCGGGTCAGGTCGGGTCAGGTCGGGTCAGGTCGGGTCAGGTCAGGTAGGTTAGGTTAGGTTAGGTTAGGTTGGGTTAGGTTGGGTTAGGTTAGGTTGGGTTGGGTTAGGTTAGGTTAGGTTAGGTTAGGTTAGGTTAGGTTGGGTTGGGTTAGGTTAGGTTAGGTTAGGTTAGGTTAGGTTGGGTTAGGTTAGGTTAGGTTAGGTTAGGTTAGGTTAGGTTAGGTTGGGTTAGGTTAGGTTAGGTTGGGTTAGGTTAGGTTAGGTTGGGTTGGGTTAGGTTAGGTTAGGTTGGGTTAGGTTAGGTTAGGTTGGGTTGGGTTAGGTTAGGTTAGGTTGGGTTAGGTTAGGTTAGGTTAGGTTGGGTTAGGTTAGGTTGGGTTAGGTTAGGTTAGGTTAGGTTAGGTTGGGTTAGGTTAGGTTAGGTTGGGTTAGGTTAGGTTAGGTTGGGTTAGGTTAGGTTAGGTTGGGTTGGGTTAGGTTAGGTTAGGTTGGGTTAGGTTAGGTTAGGTTGGGTTAGGTTAGGTTAGGTTAGGTTGGGTTAGGTTAGGTTAGGTTGGGTTAGGTTAGGTTAGGTTGGGTTAGGTTAGGTTAGGTTGGGTTAGGTTAGGTTAGGTTAGGTTAGGTTAGGTTAGGTTACGTTAGGTTAGGTTAGGTTAGGTTAGGTTAGGTTAGGTTAGGTTAGGTTAGGTTAGGTTAGGTTAGGTTAGGTTAGGTTAGGTTAGGTTAGGTTAGGTTAGGTTAGGTTAGGTTAGGTTAGGTTAGGTTAGGTTAGGTTAATTTAGGTTAGGTTAGGTTAGGTTAGGTTAGGTTAAGTTAGGTTGGGTTGGGTTAGGTTAGGTTAGGTAAGGTTATGTTAGGTTAGGTTAGGGCTGGTTAGGTTAGGTTAGGTTAGGTTAGGTTAGGTTAGGTTAGGTTAGGTTAGGTTTGGTTAGGTTAGGTTAGGTTAGGTTAGGTTAGGTTAGGTTAGGTTAGGTTAGGTTATGTTAGGTTAGGTTAGGTTGGGTTAGGTTAGGTTAGGTTAGGTTAGGTTAAGTTAGGTTAGGTTGGGTTGGGTTTGGTTAGGTTTGGTTAGGTTTGGTTAGGTTAGGTTAGGTTAGGTTAGGTTAGGTTAGGTTAGGTTAGGTTAGGTTAGGTTAGGTTCGGTTAGGTTAGGTTAGGTTAGGTTAGGTTAGGTTAGGTTAGGTTAGGTTAGGTTAGGTTAGGTTAGGTTAGGTTTCGTTAGGTTAGGTTACTTTAGGTTACGTTAGGTTAGGTTAGGTTAGGTTAGGTAGGTTAGATTAGGTTAGGTTAGGTTAGGTTAGGTTAGGTTAGGTTAGGTTAGGTTAGGTTAGGTTAGGTTAGGTTAGGTTAGGTTAATTTATGTTAGGTTAGGTTAGGTTAGGTTAGGTTAGGTTAGGTTAGGTTAGGTTAGGTTAGATTAGGATAGGTTAAGTTAGGTTAGGTTAGGTTAGGTTAGGTTAGGTTAGGTTAGGTAGGGTAAGCAAATCAATAACATCTAAGCTCTCACGCCGTGTTTCATTTTTACTAAAATAGCAGCAATAATCGAATGTTCGATCATAATCAGTTTCTATTTGTTATGAATTAGTAATTCGTAATGTTATGACAAATATATTAAGTGTAAATCAATAAGTAAATAAACTGAAATGTAAATAGGATATTTAATGATTTCTGTGTCTATTACTTCAAGTTAGCTGAGTCACTCTAGTTTTTATACCTGCCACATCCACTCGAAATTATATTCCAGTCAATTTTCCAGTCATTCATTTTGCTTAATTTCTTTCAGTAATTTTTTAGAAATTGGAGATAACGAAATTTTTAATAATCTACGCAATTTTATCTGAGTATTTTACTTATTGTATACGATCTAATATCCAATACACAACCTACAAAGTTTGTTTGTCGTAAGTTTTATTTTGCTTTCATAAGTAAATTGTACGTTACGATCCTGTTGAATAAAAATTTACATCATTATAATCGCGGAGAATGACTGGAATTCTGTAAGTTTGGAATTATACTAGAAGTGGGATGAATTATACTATACTTGGAATTATATCACAATGGTGGTCATATTATTAAACATTACATTGACAAATAGAGTAATTCCGGTTTCTGTTTGCATTATTCTAGACTCTGTCATGGCCTTAAATCCCTACTTTATATGTGTTTTATTTCTTTTGTTTCCAGTTTGCATAACATTTTGGTACAAAATTCTTTGTGTCACGAGAAGGTTTCGAAGTAATGATGAAATAAATAAATCTAATTAATATCTGCATTTAACATGTATAGAAAAGCACAACTCATATTTACAGTCGTGTATAACGAGTCTAATACGAATCACTTGGAGTAGCGAGCAGAAATAAAATTTCATTCAATTTATATCTGTCAGTGTAGCTTTTTTTTATTCGCTATAATTACCTAATTTTATTCAGATCCAACACAAACATAGACTTTTTTAATTTCGTTAATAGTATTTTCAGAAATCAAACCAGCAAATGAGTGATTATAATTGGTTGATTATTATTGGATATTTACACAAGATTTGTAAGATTGCTGATAAAAAACATAGAAGCTTAGAAGCGTAAAATATCAGTCTTACACTAATTAAAATTAAGTCAGTCAGGTGACAAGTAATGTAAATTTTATTTTTCTTCACAATGTGATCAAATGACACACTGAGTCGTCAATATTGCTCATTGTTTTCTGTTTGCCGACAATGGGTCTCTTGTCTTCTTGGATGTTGAGATAATTTCTGATAGATGTAATAACAATCACAGATCTGTTTCAATGTGACTTCAACTCAGTATTCCATCGAAATCTCAGCAATAAGCTACGATTTAAAGCTCCCTCTTAAGTGTTTCCTTATGTGCACAGTATGTGCTAACTAGAATTAGACCCAAAAGTACAATTATGGATTACCACCTCACGTTTTTGCGGTAATTTTATTGACTTTGGTCTACAGAGCAAGAGAATTGATTATACAACATTCCCTAGCTTTATATAATTGTATTATTATCTTTCAATTGCTTAGTCTATTCTTCTTCGCACAAAGCTCCTTCCGTCTTCATTCTGGAAGACAATGTAAAAAAACATAATCAACCTCTATTCTGTTCCTCCAGGTTTTATAATAGGTATTGAATATATTTATTTTCAAGGCCGTCCGAAACTGCTTTCGAATATATTTATATATTTATATATTTTATTACATTTTTAAAGTAATAAATAATTATGGTGGTAACTTTTCGATCTTGAGTTTAGCAGTGTTTGGTGCTCCTGACTATTAAACAAGAAGACAAAATAATGCTGATTTCACTGACTGAGTACGTATTAATATTCAGCAGCGCTCGCTTGTTTTTGATTACCCCGGTGACAGTTGCGCTAAGTATTAATATTTTCTTGTTTATCTACAGACTGCTTCAAGAGTGCAACAATACATGTTGGAACAGTAATGAGTCTGATTTTTTTGTGTTTTTCCGTTCTTTCGTTTATATTTTATTTATTATAAAATAATGGTTCGTATGGTACAAGCATGTAACCAACCCCTTAAACTAATGTTTAAATTAGAAATGTTTTTTTTAAGAAACAATTAGTAGTTACTAAACTACTTAAGGACGATGATTATCCAAACTACAGAAATTTCGTTTTATATGTTAGAACTTGACATTTTCTCTGCATCGTGTTGCTTGCCGTAAGCCATTATTTGGTGAAAATACTAATTTAATATGTTAAACCTTGTATGGTTACGTTTGAAACTCTATAATTATTTACAATTTCTGAAAATTTTCAATTTGAATATTTATTTGTTAATTACAATTTTTATTTCTAAAATTCACAGATAATATACTAAGTATGACAATATTAAAACAATTTTGGGCTATGCACCTTTTAATATATTATACAAAATATTTCTAAAAAATTATTTTACGATGTAGGTGAAGAAATTATAACTCAATAACCTCCACCAGTGTTGACCAAATTGATTTGTCCTAGTTAATTTGGTATTAAATATAGTGAACCATTTTCTCACATACAATTGAGAACAGTTTTCAATGTTTAATTATACATGGTCTATTTTTGCTTGCTCCTGTATTCTCGTAACCCCGTAACCATGGATACTTTGTGATAAAATCTTATTAAATAATCTTTCAAATTTAATACCTAAAACTGATTCACTGAAATTTGTATTGAAGACCTTTGATATCCCTATATTTCTAGCAACTAAACTTAAAAAAATTCTTGCTATTTCATTTAAATATTATCGTAGATGTGTTATACGTCAAGTAACTTTTAAATCTGTCCATTGCTACGATATTGTATGACGAAAGTAAGGTAGCATAAGTTTGGATAGCATGCTAAGCTGTATCACATCAGTAGCATGTAACACATATAGTATATAACAAATTCAGTAACTTACGACGCAGTTTGCTTAATGATTTTCCGTGTTATTAATTTTCTCGTCTGTATTAAATCAAATATAGATGGAAAAGTTTCATGATGACTTATTCGAGTGTTATATTGTTTATGTACATATAGTAATGCTTGAAATTTGAAAGTGGGGTTGAACAGAGGTCTTAATATTTATTTGTAATATTTTTATTCTATAAATAGGTATGTTTCAATCAAATTTAATGATATTTGATGTAAAAAGACGGGTGGTTGGTACAGAGAACCATGCTTGACCCTGCATCAAAGGCCGTCGAGGGGGCGGGAGCATGATGCGTTTTAATAAAGTTAGAAAATTACGCGATCGTATGTTCGCGTTGTAGGGTGTGGAGGATGGTGTACGGCTGCAGGCTAAAACAGATTTTGGCCCTTCACATCTTAAAGTTCATATGACCTGTATTTTGGTTTAAAAAGTGATAATTGTGTAATGCAATTTCTTTGGTTATTTTAACGGAAACGTATTTTAAATAACAATGAATATGTCTTGCACGCTTCTTTCAATATTTAGCGTATATAATTGAATATTCAGTTATTTTAGTGAATTCATGTCCATTAAGGAAATGTAAGGTAACAGTTTAATACGGTGTTACTCGCACATACATCAAGTTTCTAGCCGATAGGCAGTTACATGAATAAGATAATTGAAGTAAATAATAGGCTTTGAATGACTTTTTTAACCTTATTTCATTTTAATAGACTTTTTCTGATAAAATATTTAAAATTATATTTTTCTTGTTTTAGTGATATTGCATTGATAAAAATCTATATTTTCGTTTTATTTTCTCATTTTTTGTTTTTGTTAGCTTTGACTGTTCCTATTTCTATTTGTAATATTACGCTCATAATACGTGGTAGTTGTCTTTCTCTGCGTTTATGAAAGTTTGCTCCAATGTTCCGATACCAGCAATATAAAATAAGTATTTCCCTAGAAATTACATTAAACATAATAATGCTAGGACCATCTTCTTGTTTTATTTCAAAATTTAAGTGGGAAAGTAAAAATTGAACCTTAGTCAAAAATATCTGCGTGTGCGTTCAATAAGCGTTCGTAATTTTTGGAATCGTACCAAAAACGTAGAAGTTTTTATTTTATCTAGTATCATTTGCATGCATTTTTATTAAACCACAGATAATATTTAAAGGGATGAAACCGGTTGAATCGATTTATGTATTTTTAAATTATATAGTCATTTTACGTATGGAAGGGATTAGGCCTATTCTTGCTATATAGCGTTGTGACGGCCCAGATATTTAACATACACTGTTGTTCTCTTTAATTTGCAATTTAAATTTTGCTTTATTACCAGATTCACGCATTCAGATCTTTGGCATTTTTTTATTAAGCCATAATTTTTACATTGCGTCATATAAATTTTGTTTCCCATAGATTCAAAAGTTGTGCGACGAGATTACTTTATAGGCACATCTGTTTCTATAAGAAATACTTAGCAATATTTCTCGATTTTTACCACCCACATAGTATCCGCTTTGAGCTACTTGCCGCGTTACTTGTAGTACTAGCACTTTTTTCAAAGTTTTATAACATATTTCACATCGAATCGTTAATTATCAATAGGTACTTGGAACGGAAATACTTAAGAATTCGAAAATAACCAGAGCAAAATCTGCTCTAATACGAATCTTTTGTGAGTTAATTCAAATTACAGTTTAACTTCTCTACACAAAATGGAAAGAATAAGCATGGAATTGGGTCGTAAAATCAATCATTTCAAAACCAAAATAATGGTAATAGACTGCACAAACTCACTTCACATGAAAAGTGTTCGCGAAAATGAATGATTTCATTTACCTGGGTACTAGCATCAGCAACACGGGCTCTTACGGAAAGGAAATCAGGAGGCACATTGGTATGGCCAGAAAAGCGATGTTCGAGCTAAACAGGATTTGGAAGGAAAGGAACATATCACGGAAAACGAAGCTTTCACTTGTGAACTCGGTGGTGTTCTCTATCTTTAGTTATGGCTCGAAGACATGGACGATAAAAAAGGGCGGACATGACCACATTGGCGCTTTCGAGATGTGATGCTGGAGGAAGATGCTTCAGATTCCGTGGACTGCGTTCCGTAAAAACAAGTCCATTATTTGTGAGCTTAACATCAAGACCAGGCTTTCCACTTTCTCTTTGTGAAGGATCCTGAAATTCTTTAGACATATCGCACGGAAGGATGGACGTAACCTGGAGCAGCTAATGATTACCGGAAGGTGGATGGCAAATGACCAAGGGGGCGGAGACCAACAGCCCCAGATAGGTTGACCAAATACGTTCGGTATTGGGCACTAACATGCATGAAGCACTCCACGCGGCTAAGGACCGTAACAAATGGAGAGCTATAGTGCGGGTAAAGCTGTCTTCGAGTGGGGAGCTCACGAACCTCAAGAATGATGAACATGACGCGAGGAGTAAGATGACTGCCGTCTTTATACACAGTATTTGTAAATACGGCGATTCATAAACAATTATTATTATTTGATTTATCGTATGTTATTTCAATTAAGATGTTTCTATCTTACAAAAGACAAATCTTGAATTAAAGTGTCGATGAAAGGATAATCTAGTGGAAACACACCGCACATATATATTTGATGATTTTTGCGGAACAGCTTGAGAGACAGGTTTTGAGTATGTAATTTTAATATAAAGCAATAGTTATGTAATTATAACTAAAAGTAAAAAAAACACCCCATAATCAGACTCAAAATTTGCATTTTATGATCACATTTCTTTTACTATACGTATATTTTACAAAAATTCTTAACAACAGGTACATATCTAACATACGCGTTAACATTTCTACGGGGAGTATTTCTATTAATTTTACTATCTCTAACGACGAAATAACAAAGGAAATTTTTTTTGTAAGAAACAGGAAGCTCTTAGTGGTAATTTTAATTACAGTAATTATTACTATCACGTTACACAAACCACGTTTATTTGCGGTTTTTTTATAAACAGAAAAATATCGACTATGATATCTTTTTTGTAACAAGGTCCGAATAGTCATAAACTTTATATATACGTAAGAAGTATATGAAATTAAATATATAATTTATAATTAATATGTTATAGGTGTATATATAAATATACAGTTGTGGTTACATAATTAGAAAGGATTCATATCGGATACAATTTTAGAAAAACATGTAATTATCATTTATGTATTAACTTTCAGATAGTAGTTTTAATTTCATCAAAATAATGATAATGTAGTAGATTTTTAACTTCATTTTAGGCGATGCAAACAAATTAAACTCTCTGGATAATTTTATCGATTTTGCATAGCGGT